>QANU01088884.1:6289-19181 GCA_003254905.1 Nissolia schottii
GAGCTTGGCTTGAGGTGTGGTTATGGAGGATTGTAGAAGATGAAGTTCTCTTGTAAACTTGGGGGAGGGGCTCGGTTTTTGGAGGGCTGATTGTGAGGGAATTTAGTTGATTTTTAGAATAAATAAAATGTGATGAATAGTGGGAGGTATGGGCATGGGTATGGGTAAGTGATGTGATTTGGTGAAGTAAGTAAGAAAAGTATGGTGATGGGAATTTGGAAGCACATTTTGGGGAATTATTTTTTGGTCAAAATTCTCCTTCAAAACCGTGCAGCCCTCTTCTTAGCTGCTGAGATTTCATTTTTTTCTGGTTCCGGTTCGCTCGTGTTTTATCGCTCGCAGTGTCGGTGCGTCGCGCACGGTCGTCTGAAAAATATTCCGTTTATACCGCCGCGACCCCCTAATTCCCCCCTACCTAAGGGTATTAATATTTAAAGGTGTTTGTGAATTTTTCTCCGGGAGATTATTTTCACGGACACCTTTTGCGCGTCAGAAAATTTCATCGGCGAACAGCGGCGTTTCGGTTGTCTGCCGAACTTCCTACAGCGACACGTTTTATTTCCTAAGGATATTCTACCTAATAATTTCCCATCTTTATTTTCTAATCATGGTTAGAAAATTAATTTTAATAATTATGTTTACGATTATTTCTCTAAGAAAAATCGGGATGTTACACAACACATTATATTCCCACAGAGCTTATGATTGCGGATCACCCAAGTGATTGACTACTAAAGTCTTTGTTGAGCATGTAACCCGATGGGTATAGTGAGGTCTTTTGATATATTGGTTTAGTGGGAGTTTTATCCTATATGAAATTTTCTTTTGGACCTCATGTGTTATATTGTCGTTTTATTGAAACATTTGACAATAATTATTTACTAATGTGACGACAATTATCTTGCATTGCCATATTTTGTTTATTATGATTTGCGCAATTGAAATTATTTATATTGTTTTTGGTATAATGGCATAATATTGAGACATTTTGGACCCAGTCTCATATTGTTATTGTAATGAGATTGTCCTTTAATCTCATACAACATCTTGCACAAATGATTGAGACAAATATCTTTCACGTTCATGAAGGTAATTGAAATGTAGTGTTTTTGTTTCTGTATGATATCACTTCTCCTTTGAGTGTGATTTTCTGCAGTAATAAAATACTTATACATTTGATTTTGCATCTTGTGGTTAAGAACGTTGTGTTATTCTGGCATTTATTGTGGCCACGTACTGTGAGTTGATTTGAATTAATGTTTCATTTTGTAATCTAGTTTATGTTGTCCAAGTTGGAGAATGTTAGAATAATTATTTTGTGGACATGCATAAATTAGTAATTTGTCCAGATTAACCTAGTTGTTAGAAAATTGTGTTCATGTGTTTGGGCTAGCTGATGATAGGTGGGTTAGGTCCATCATTAACTAATAAATGGAAGAGTCCTCACGTTTACCCATTAGTCAGTTTTTATTTCGCCCTATTAAGAATAAAAAGAAAACTGTTCATGGTTTTGGTGCCTGACTTTTTGGAACAGAATGTAAAAACTCTTCATTCTTTTCTCTGTTTCTCCTCTCTGTTCTCTTCTAATTGCAGCCAAATCTTTGGATTCACAAATATGGTTGCGGCATCTTCAATTCCGGGTTCTAACTCTTCTATTCAATCCCTCATAGAAATTATTATTTTCACATGCTATAATTAGGCTAAAATTAGGATTACAATTATGTAAATTCCTTCATCCTCTACCTCTTTAGACAACACTATTTCTTCTAATGATTAACAATTTTTGACTAACATGTTCTTCAGTTGATCAAGCAAAGTTGTGGTGGTTGAGGATGTAAACAAATACAAGAGCCCGCAGGATTGAAAAACATTCAAATCTGTTAAGCCCAAGAACGAAACCTTGCATGGTACTATGTTCCTTAAACAATGGCATTCATCTATGTGTATTTGTTCAAGTTTTTGAGAGATGAGGTCCACCCAATAATGCTCAAACCCAATGGAATTTAGCTCAGAAAGGGAACTCAATTGCAAGCATTTTAGATGTGAAAGGATTTCCTCTGCACAATCAATGTTAGGTCTTTCAGCATAGAATATCTCTTTGAAGGAGATATCATAGTTGTTTGCTGTTTGCTACATCCATGGCTCTTGGGGACTGTTGTGATTCCTGTTACACACTATGATCTCTCAACTAGTTCCTTCACTATGTCTACGGTGCTTCATACCACTGTCATTGCTGCTTTTTGCTGCTAATTGGTTGTTTATGTTTCTTTAGCTGGTTCGTTCCTTTTGTTAGCTATTTTAGCTACTTTAGCTACTTTACCAGTGTTATATTTCTGCAATATCTAGGTGATGTTAGTGCTTCTAGTTTTAGTTTTTGGATTTGGTAAGAGTCATGTACTGTACTTTATCCTTGGTTACTCATGTACCTTCTTGCTCCTCATCCTCAGATGATTTGAGCTTTCAGAATCTATCAAACAAAAAAAGTTATTACATGCATCTGTTGGGACATATACCAATTGGTGGATACTACTTCTATGCCTATGTCTTGTAGGTGGTACAATAAGGACACATAATTTTGCACCTTTTGTCCACATATAGTATTTGCTTTTGCATGAGGATCATGCAGCATAAAATAGAAGAAGGAAAAAAAGACAATTGTAAATAAAGAAGTAATTTTTTTTTGGTTCCAAAAATAATTAATTGTATTGAAAAATGTTGGAGACCAAGGACCTTTTATTAGAGTGGAGTTATAAGAATAATGTTTTATAAGAATAATGTTATATTATTGACTCTTGGATAAATAATAAATCCAATAATAAGTTAGTTGTATCTTTTTATTTTTTCCAACACAATCACATAGTTTTTTGGTTAAAAAATTAGATTTTTTTTTTGTTAAATAACATTTTTCTTGAAGTGGGGTGGTTTCTTTCTTTAGAGCAATGGACAGAGTCTGTAGTATTTTGTCAATCTTATTTGTTTGGGGACAAATTACACCAACATTTTCCAAACTCGTTTAATATTACACTTATAATTTAATTTGTAAGTTAACACCCACCTATCTTGAAATATAACAAATGTTAACTCTGATGATAGATCATAAAAAAATGACACTAATATCTTTGTTAAAAGTCTTAAAACACCTATGAACAACTCAAAGAATAACTCTTGTTGCACTGATATCATAACCCTTAAATTGAGATATTTGTTAGTCTCTAAACATAGGAAAAATGAGACTTAACAAATTCAATGCACCCATAAATAGCTAACTAATAATTACTTGTTCTACAAGAGTTAACCAAAAGTTACAACTCAAATTCAAATTAAAGATTCAAAAATGGGCAAATAAAGAAAAGGAAATTAAACTTGTAATCAAACAAGAAAATAATAGATTGACAGGCTGGCACAAGATAGGCTTAAGGCTCATTATTCACTCCAAAACATGGCCTAATATTCTCTTTGAAGCTAAAATTCAAAGACATTTAATTCAAATAGGATTCAAGCAAAAATTGATGCATGTCTCGACATAAGAAAAGCATTAATGGATGAAGATCGCCAACGACATTTAATGGATGAAGATCGCCAACTTTGGTAACTAATTCCAAATTACATGAGCACGTAGTTTTTTCTAAACAAGTATGAATACTTAAGAATTTTCACAACTTAAAGTAAAATTAATAACTATTCAAAATTTAACAAGTAGAATAATATAAATTTCACTCATGATTTTAATCCAATTATATAAGATACAATGACAAAGACTTAAGAAAATAACTTTTTTTTGTGCGGCTGACTCTATAAACATCCCCTACAAAAGCCGCAAAACTCGGGGAGGCACCAAAGTCGGCTCAAACAGCAAGCTAGAAATCAAATAAAATATTTTTTTTCATGTTTTTAAACAACAGGGAAATTAAAGAAAAAATACGGTTAATGTAAAGCAAGTTTTTTTTTTCAACACCATATAAAGCAAACTAAGTGCTAATACAAACATCATTTCTTCCACTTCATGGACACTTTTAGCCATCAACTCCTCTTCCTGTCTTCTTACTCCATCATTGGAATTGGACTCAAAAGCTGTTAATATAATTGTGTTAGTTTGAAAAATTAAAATAATTAAAAAGACTAAGATTGGGTTTAACTTGGTCTGATTTTACCCAGCCAATGTTTTTAGACTAATTACAATTACAATCAACTAACTGCTTGATACCTACAAGAAAAAGCACTTATACTTTCAATCTAGTCTTCAACTAAATAATGCAAATGACTCTGTACCGTTTTTCAAAGAATTAATTTTTTTAAAATAAAATAAAATCAATTTTCAAGAACAATTCAATAAACTTCCCGAAAACAAACTTTAACTTACTCAAAGATTCAACGAAAGAGAAAGGAAATAAATGCATACCGTCCCATCAAACAGCTTCCCTATAGTAGTGTTGAGATCAACTACCAAGGGGATATTATATTTTCTGGGATATAATGCTTAAGTCGGTTTATCGATCATTTAGTTTGTTAATCGTTATAATTAATAGACTTTCAAACTATTTTGTTAGATATGGATACAAAATAATTTACTTAAATGAATATATTTATTACAGATAAAATTAGTTATGAATTAATTATAGTGCAATACAAGTGAGTGAGCCTCGTATACTCTTCCACACTTGCACAACCAAAAATTTTAAATTGAGAAAGCTATTTTCTTGCACTAATCTTTGCCACGCCATCCTTGTTCTAACTTTGGACAACAAGAAACTTCTTGGCAAGATATGTATTCGAAAGAACCCTATAAAATTATTTAAAAAAACATAACAAACATCATTAATTTTTTTCTTTCCTTTTTGGTTGACAAAAAAATCATTTATATATTAACTCCAATAATAAGCACAGAAGTTACCGCTCTTTTTGCTTAATAATTGCATAAATGATTTTGAAGTTTGCTAAATAATTTTTCACATCATGAATGATGAACGCTGTCTAAGGAAACTTTTGCGCCATGAAAAAGAATACAATAGAAAATAATTAACCTTTTCTAATAATGCCTAGGTGGCATTTTTCCGGTGTCAACTAGATACTAGAAATTGAATTAGTTACATGGAGCTTAATACATTAAAAATATACGACCATTTAATCATTTTACACTTGAGATCCTTAAATACTTTTATATTTAGATGGTGAGAAATACTTTTGAACTAGGAGCTTAATTTCTATGGATGGTGGTGTAAAACATTTTTACATAGCCATTCAATTAAATTCTCTCCTACACATGGCATTTAAAATATTAAATAATAAAATTAAACATTTTGTTAATGTGACAAATTTTGATTGAATGACTACATAAAAAAAGTTTGAATGACTATATAAAAAAGGTTTCACGTTGTCCGTGCATACAAATTAAACTCAACTTTTAAGTGTTTTGTATTTGTATGTTTTAACACAAATATATTTAGTTATACAGTTTATATATGTATTTTATTCAGTTTTTTTTTATATTGGAAAAATGCCTATATTAATTAACGCATAATAAAAAATTGAAAAAGAAACAATTTTTTAAAAAGGACAATCAAATATTTTAGAATATTTGAAGCTTTTTCCCCCTTCTCATGTAGACATCTAAAACTTTGTAAATAAAGATTTAAAAACACGATAGATATGAGGAACAATGTCAAGGGGACTTGCATTTGAATAATAAACGGTATAAATTGTTTGTCACAATTTTTAACAATAAACACACACACACACACATATATAGAGAGAGAGATTTTAATTGTTATACATCACTATTGTCCAATCAAATCTTGCTATATAATTATATTTAGTTGATTCTTTCACTTATTACTTGAAAAGTCATACATATAAAATAATTTAATGGGATAACAATGTAAAAAAAACTTTATAGATATATAGTAATTAAAATCAAACTTATATTATTTGTTGCGAAATAAAAATAATTGAAAATAAGTATTCAATTGCAGTTATGACACGCTTGAAGATTTTCGATCTAATATTGTATGTTAAAATATGACTAATATAGCAAGTTGAATAAAATGTTACTATAATAGCAAAAAATATTTTATTTAAATGTTGCTTATGTCATTTTATTATAAAAAATAGTTCAAGCACTCGTTTTTCTTTAATTATATATTCTTTCATAAGAAACAATTCATGTAAGCTAAATATTAAAGTCAAATTTTGTAATCACAGTTTGCAGTTACCTAATCCCAGTGAAAAGAACAAAAAAGGCTTCCAGTTACGATAATTCATAATTGACACCATGGAAAAGNAATCATGCATATGGTCTAATACTGAGTGTCTTCGTATATTTTTCTCAAAACACAGTTAATAAAAAACACATACAATTATCTGTGTGTGTACCTTATCTGCAAAAACCTTTTTTATGGTGGCATTCAAGTCACCTTCCCAATACCATTTCTCTTCCTCTTCTCCTGCAGTGGCAACAAGTATATTTTGTAGCTTTGGTGCTCCTATGCGACTCTCTGTGAATGTTTTCATCTTTGGGCAATCTCTCAAAATCAGTTTTTCCAAGGATGGGAAATAAAACACACACTTGTTGTAGCTACAGAAACTTGTGAGGTTTTTTAGTCTCTCTAGTTCTATGGTTATCAACTTTACAAATTTAATATCCACCACTGCCTCTTCTTCATTTCCCTCATTGGTCACTATTTCCTTTAACTTATCACATCTCCATACCTTCATCGTAGTGAGTTGAACCAAGCTCTTTGCCGTTGAGGGTGCCATTAAATTTTTCAATCCATGACACCGTGCTACTTCCAAATATGTCAAGTGAGTAAAGGACACTGAGGGTTGTGCCAACTTGATCAATCCATTGCACGAAGATAAGACCAAGCGCTCAATTCTCTGAAGAACAAAGTCTCTCTCAAATCCAATATCCTTGATGGATGAAAAGGACAAAGCCAATTCCTTGAGTTGTAAAACAGTTCCCAACCTTTGCTGTGGTGCGGCATTTCCAGTTGGCACTAACTCTCGAATGGCAGAGTCATATAAGTCCAACTTTTCTAGATTAGGAATTCTGTGGAGGAACCAGTAGAGAATCTCAACACTCGGCAATGACCGCAAGCAAAGCTGTTTCAAACAGAGCATGTGGTACTTCCCTATGTTGCTCTTTAACCACTTTGCTTCTTCTGAGCCAATATCCATATACTCCAAGTTGGAGATTACCTGGACATAAATGACGTGTGTATGTTACATATGTACACAATTATGTTTCTATACGTTCAGAAATAAATTCTTAGACATGTTTAGAGTGTAAAATAAAAAAAGTAAGTATTTTTCTATACCATTTAATGTTTAATACTTTAGTTTTTTATATTTTTATATTTTTATTTTATATATATTAAAAAATAAAAAATATTTTTTCTTTTTGTTATTAGATTTATTTTATTTTTTAGCCTAAGATCATTTTATGCGTCAAAACATAATATATATTTTTAATTAAAAAATAAATTTTTATTTTAAAAAATTATTTTTTTAAAAAAATGGTGGGTTACCTGCTGACCCAACCAGACCTGACCAAAGCGGGTTGCGGATCCAGTCGGTACCCACAAAAATAAAACCAAATTTTACCCTACTTGTCAAAGTCAGATCAAGTCTGACCCAAACTAACCCATGTTCACCCTTACTTTTTCTTATTCCAAGAACACATAACTTCTCATATCATTGGAATTCCTTCATCATCAACCAATCATATCATATCATATGTCACCATATTTGTGAAGTTAGTGTTAATTATTGAAGGAGACAAATGTTTTAATAGCTTAGTAATACATGATTAGCTAACTATGTAGACTTTTTCACTAATCATGCATTAAAATTAAATCTTTCATTTATATACACTGATTTACCTATTGATTTCGTTTGAGAAGTATTTTTTGAACTCATATTTTAGACACCATTTTAAATTTCAACGGATCAATAATGGGTGATCTCTATTATGTTTTTGTTAAATGCAATAGATATGGTAAAGTAACGAATAATGTGTTAATATGTTATAGTGCATTCACGAGTAACATAACAGAAATTTCTAATTAGTAATACATGATTCTCCATATTTTCACATAGGCTGACTCACCAATGATGCAATTAAAATCCCAAATTAGCTATACATAGTGTCCCAATAACGTCTAGAGAATTTGTGTGCCAGTAAAAATCAAGATTTCATTTCTGACTGATGTCTATGAGGCTACGACAATGACGTAATTCCTATGAGGAATAAAAATAAGGTCATAGTTAATGAGGACTTGTACCTTCTCTGCTAAGAAAACTGGTCTTCCTTCTTTATTTGTGCCCTCTGTTGTGAATATTTCCAGCTTTTCACAGTGATGCACCGTCAACTGCTTTAGTTTTGGACACTCTACAGTGTGTCTCCCCAGTTTCCCCATATAGAAATGCCTAATTTTATTTAGGTTACGAAATTTCATGGAGGTTACTTCAGGAAACACCAATGGTATGCTTGTTTCTAATCCTTCAACCCTTGCAACAATTTCCTCCATTTCACCACACAACTGTACAGAAAAGTCTTCAAGTTTTCCAAGACCTTTGGCTATAGATACTGGTAAGACATAGCTCAATTTTTCACAATCATAAACCTTTATACTTCGCAGATTTGTGAAGTTAACAACTCCTCCTTGATCTATGCTCCACACATGCTTCAGGCTTTTAAGGAATTTTAAGAGAATGAGCTGCAATTTTGTGTTAGCTCCAAATGCGTTTTTTGGTGGAGTCCATCTGGTTTCAAAAATAACTTCCACTGACTCACATCCAACAACCTTCAAGCTGTCTAAACTATGATACCAACCTTCCATGTGACTAGGAAAAATCTTGTCAAGCTTATTGCACCGTTCAATATCCAAAGAAACGAGTTTGGGAAAGGAATCTGCACTAACTTCGGCTGGCCATATCTCCTTTAACATCTTCAGGTCGGTCAATTGGATTTCCTCTAACTTGGGAAAAATGCAGACCTGTTTTGTTGCAAACAAACCATTATATAATGGAATTAGATACTACAACGATTCTTAGGGGAAAAAATTGCACAAACACAAGAAACAGAGAGCAAAGAAAATAAAGTAGATTCATGTAACATGTACACTTCATTCAAAGTCAATAACCAAGCTATACTCCTCTACACACCTTTGAATAGTCATAACTATTCCCTTCCTTGCTGAATAGCTTTTCCATCATCTGACACCGACTTACATAAAGCGCTTTTAGTTTCTTCAAATTGCTTGCCACGGACAGTGGACATAAATATGTCAAGTTTAAACAATCTTCTAGAGTTAATTTTATTAATTTCTGAAAGCAGAAACTTGAAAGTTGGTCGCTCCATATATTGTGGACGTTGATTGAGGACAACTTCAAGCTCTCTAATTTTGGGATTACAACCTTCAGGAACACACATGGTTACTATATTTGGAACAAATTATAAAAAAATCTGATCACAAATTAATTTAAGCTGGATAATATCACAATTCACACAATATCATACCTTTTCTCCAAAGAGAGAAATACAAGTTATGACACTTTGCTCTTCATCTGCATAGGCAATTTCGGTGTTTCCAGCTTGCCTATCAATCAATTGAGGCTCAGAAACCATCTTTTCACGGGCGTAGAAACTGATAAAAGATGGTAACTCTTGTAGTGTCAAAGAACATAACTTAAGAAACACAACCTTATCAGATACTGCTCCTCCTTCCTCAACAACAATCTCCTCTAAATAATCACATTGAGAGACATCAATAGTTTCTAGGTGAGTGAGAAATTTAACAATGTAAAGGGAGAAGAGATTCTTCAATTGGGTGCACATCTTGACCTTGAATGTCTTTAATCTAGAGAATGAGCCATCTTGAACAACACTGCAACATATCTTCTTTATGTTCATCACATTGAAAAGATTGAACGATTCTAGATTGGGAAAAACATTCTGAGGATGAGACAGCTCCATTGAGTTAACAATATATTCAATGTGAAGGTTATTTATGATTGACAAGTGTTTAAGTTGTGGGAATCCATCCAAATTCAACTCATAAAAAACATTTTGAACTCCATTTAAGTCTCCCAGTAACAAATTCTCCACTCCTTTGAATAACATTTTGATTCCTTTCAGGGAGTGGATGTCTGTGCCAGATTTTAGTTGTAGTGCCAAAGATCTTGAAGCTTCATATTTATTGGGCATCTTGAAATCTCCAACTGAGAGCAAATTAAAGTCTCCGATCACAATCTTGTAATCATTTAACTTGTCAAAGAACACGTCCATTGGCAAAACATGAGCACTTGGGATGCATACGTCTATAATTTTCAATTGATGCAAATGCTTCAACTCCGAAAGAACAGAGAATTGGCTTTGCTTTGTCTCTCCTTCCACCTCTGATTTAATCATGCTGTTTCTTATGTACAACTCTTCCAAACTAGTCAAGCTTGATATAAAATTCAGTGGAATCATTTTGCTAATGAAACAGTCACTGATGTCTAACAATTGTAGCTTACTTAAGCCCCCAAACTCAGTTGGCCAATCTTCAATTTTGGATCCTGAAAGGCTAAGAATTCTTAATTTTTTCATATCACCTATGATTGACAAGTCACCTAGAACGCATCTCTCAAAACAAAGCATTCGAAGTTTTGTTAGGCATTTAATTGAAGATGGAAAACTTCGTAGATCAATTCCGGCCAATATTAATACTTTGAGTTTTTTCATTCCTTCAAAAAACCTATCAGGTATCTTCAAGGATGGATCATCACTGTCAATGTGAAAGACTCTAAGTTGAGGACAATCTATTACTTCAGGGAGCTCATCAGTAATATCACTCTTGTATATAGAAATAGCAGTGCTGGTCTCAAGTTCATCAGGCCAGTCATCTAGTTTGTCATTTCTCAAGGTAAATACATTTTGATCCCTGTGTGCTATGGACAGAGCCGCATCTCGAACCACATCATGCATATTGAAATGATAACTAGAATTACTATATGACATCAAACGCAAATCTTTTAGCTTCTGGATTGACTTGGATATTCTATCACGGGCATCTGTTAGTGTACTGACACCTTTAAGTATACCCAAACCAAAGCAGTACTTCACCAGATCCAGAATTAATGGTTGATGACCCACTTGTGCAACAAGCAAGAAAATGGACTTAAGCTCATCGCTTTCAAGATAGTCATAACTCATTTTTACAGAGATCTCCATGAAATTTTGCACTCCCACCAATTCTTGCCTTGTAAAATTTTCTACTACACCTTCCCACACTGGCTCGCTCTTATTTCTCAATGCCCTTCCCAATGTGATTATTGCTACGGGTGACCCTGCACAGTACTTCTTAACAATGTCTTGATTGAACTTAGGATTTTCATCAGATATTTCAGCCACATGCTTAAACAACTTCACAGCTTCCTCATCAGCTAATGCCGTCACAGGGAAAATGCAATCTCCCTTAACATTCATTTTATCAGACAAAACATCTCTAATTCTTGAAGTAAGCAAAATTTTGCAATCCTTGTAGACACCAGGAGAACCTCTATTTTTTCCCATTATATTGCTGAAATCCTTTTCACTTGGCAGTTTTTCTTCCCCTGCCATTTTGTCCCCAAAGTCCTTTCTATCTTTGACAGTCACGTGACCTAAATCATCATCATCACCAAATGGTATCCCTAACATATTCAAGTCCAACCCATCCCAAAGGTCATCAATGATCACAAGGATACTCTCCCTCTCTTGCTTCAACCTCGTTCTTAAACGATCTGCTCTCACATTCTCACTTTCCCCTTGAAAAGTCAATCCGAAACAGTAAGCAATTTCTTCCTGAATTTTTTGACGGTTTGGATTTCTTGTTATGTCCACCATAAGTACCACATCGAACAAATTGTTATCTCTAGCTTTCTTAGCAATTACTTTGACCAAGGTGGTCTTGCCCACACCACCAGGCCCATGCACTCCAATCATTCTCACAGTGGAGTCTTTTAGTTTTTCCATTATCCTTTGCACTGTGTTTTCTCTTGAACCAAATTCAAAATAACCAGGAATATCAGTACATGTACCCATTGGCTTCTGCTGATACGCAACTCCACCAGACGCGGGTTTACTTCCATGCAAGTTGTCGACTTCCTCTGCCAGCATCAATGCTTTCCTTCCTAGTCTATGCCTATACCACAAGAAAGGAAGAATACCCCAGGAAAATCCTGTCTTTGTGTGGCCTTCATCACCCAGAAACTCGCTGCATTCTTTTATCTTTCCCTCCGCTTTCTCAAGCCATTCTTGAACATCTTCTTTAATTCCGTCTGTGTTGTCTTTGGCACGATTGACTTCATCTTCCATCATTTTTCGAGCCTTGTCAAGAGTGGTAACATTTTGCTTTAGTTTCTCAACGTGCCCGTTGTAATGGCTAATGTAACGTACTTGCAAAATAATGGCATCTAGTGCAAAATCTGCGGCTTTCTCTACAACTTTATCCATGCTGCTTTCTGTATATCATGCAAACACCTCCTTCCCTGGAATGTGGCAAGTGAAAACAAACCAATTAAGAAAAATATGTACTAATCTGGGTATGGATCAGTGTATATTGAAGCACTTGTGTTGAGCTTCACAGAGAGAAGAGGGAAAAAAATCCAAGAGACACTAAATAGTTGTGTGTGTTTCATTACATAGATATGTTCTTATTTATAAGCTAAAAAGAGAAACAACGCATAATGAAAGTAAATCAACATAAAATAAACTAAAACAAATAAAATCAATTTAAGATATAGAATATATTTATTTTTATTCTTTAACAACTTGAAATCATTTTCTTTCTCCCAATACAAGAAGATTGGTTGATCATTTTCTTTTAAAGTCTTGTGCACAAAGCACGTATTATAATACATGAATATCATT
>QANU01088884.1:26222-43180 GCA_003254905.1 Nissolia schottii
TAGGATATTAGTATGCATGTTCACTTAGAAACACCTGAGCGGCCGGTTGATAAGTGAGTTAAAAGGATCCCCCGACGCCAAGGTAAACCACTGAGGACGAATGTTCTCACCCCCACTCACTTATACTTCCAGGGGTAGACGTGAGCTATGAGGAGCACCAGGAGGATCAGGAAAGAACAGAGGACAAGCTACCGCTGACGGACGGACAGATCTTCAAGGCTATGAAGACATGCTTAGCTGGTTATGCTATGGATGAACTTTTATTATGTGTATGGATGATTATGACATGTACATATACTTTATTATAATATTATATGATTGGTTGTACTTATCTGTGAAGGACCAGGAACTTGCTTAGGTAAATAATCATCCTATGAATGACTATTGATTATAAGCCTCAAGCTCTATCGTTTGTCTTATATACTTTGATCCACACATGGCTCATATTTTGTAATTATGCACTCAGTAGAAAAGTTTTAAATTGGTCCATATTTTCCTTAACCAAATATTTTCGAAAAGGTAATAAGGGACTATAAGTATTCCCACCAAGTGATTAACAACCTAGTGAGCATTGCGTACTACTCGAGGGTATGCAGTTAGCTAGGGTGTTATAGAGTTAATCTTTTCTTGTCAACAATTGACTCATTTAAAAATCTGCTATCAAGGAGAGCAGTGATGGTATCTTTCTATTTGCGATGGCCTTCCTCAACCTGCATTGAGGGCGGATCTTTGGTGTGACCTACACAACATTTGGGAAACCATGGAAGATCCCTAGTATGTCATTGGGGATTTTAATGTTGTGTTGCTTGCTAATGAAAGAATTGGGGGATCTGACTCTTCCTCTTTTTGCTTACCCTTCCATTCTTGCATTGTGATGACCTTTAAAGGGGAAAAAAAGGAAATGTTGGTGCGCTGCAGTGCCCTAGAAGAGTTGCAGCGACACAGAGCACAGGGAGCACTGTAGTGCCTTGCAGCTTGGAGTTGCACATCGGATGCGTCATAGAAAGGGGTCTCCATCTCTCCCTATATAGAGAAGCTTCTCGTGAGTGTTTAGACTTGCTAATTCACTCAAGAGCTTGAGAGGTCCCACTTTTGTGAGACTTTTTGCGCCGTTAGTGGAGAAGAAGTACCTCCATATAGTGTCAGGAGCTTCCCCTTAGTGCTTCTGACACCCTAGTTTTCTTCACAGACTATTTTAAACCATGTATTTATTTTATAAGTTATTTATTTTAGAATCATTTATTTTAAGAATTATTTTATTTATGCATGTTTTATGAAATCCTAGGATGTAGAACTTAGTATTTTATTTTATGTATTTATGTAGTTATTATTAGAAATTCTTTTTATGAAATTAGTTATTAATTAAGTTATTAATTATTATTTCTTTATTTATGAAAATAGCACGGTGACAATCCGTTTGTGTGAGCTTCATCATTCTGAATGTCCTTCACTCTCTCAAGCCAATCTTCAACATTAGCTTCAATTTCTTCTACATTATTTTTAGCATTATCAACTTGATGCTTTACTGAGTCTATTTCGTGTTCAAGAGCCTTAACTCCTTCCTCAAGTTCCTCAACATGCCCCTTGTAACAGATAATGTATCCAAAATGTCGAATACTCATATCCAGCACAAAATCTATGACTCTATCAGCAACTTTAGATGCATACTCCATTCTTCTTTTTGATTTTCTGTAATACAACTACATCTTCTTCCGTGAAATTTGGGAACTGAAAACAAATCAATTTGGGAACTGAAGATGGCCTCAAACCATAACAATAATGAGAGAAATTCCTGTGAACTACTAAATTAATAAAATTGCCTCTAACATTCTCTTTGAGCAGGTGCTAGGTCGTCAGAACAATTTGAAAAAAAAACATAAATAAAATAGTTACACATTGACATTTTTTTATGAATCAAAAAATATGTACTTAATAATAATATTTATGAATGTATATTAATTTTTTTTATTTTAACTAATATTATGTTAAGAGAATAATTATTAACAATAGCAATACTTTGTTATGATTATTTTTAAAAAAAGTGAATATTGCATACTTTTTTTAAATTTATTTCAATATTTTGAGGGTGTAATATTGATAATTAATGTTAAGATATGTATGTTAATAAAACATTATATTAATTTACAAAAAAAAACAGTCGTTATTTTTTCATTTTTCTTAAAATGAATTTCATTGTTTTATTATTTTTATATTTTTAAACTAATAAATAAAAATTAAAAAATATGTAACAAGTATTGTGTCGTATTTATTAGCATGTAAATCTCCAAGATTTACAAAAACAAAATAAGTTTAATAATAAAAAACAATTAAAATAGTAATAATAAATTTAAAAAATTCACGCTAATTATTAAATTATTTTGTGCATTGGGTAGTTTTGTAAATTCACAAAAATAGAAAGTGTTTTGGAGTAAAATGCAAGTTTTGAAAATAGATAATAATTGTATTTCTGAAAGAAGTGAAATCTGTATTTTACTCTAATATTAATTTGATTCATGATTTATGATTTAATAATTGATTGAGTAAAATTAAGCTATAATGAATAGAAAGTATTAATATAATGGATTATGCACAGAAACAAAAAGCAACAACTATTTTAGTTGTAACATCCCGAACTTTTCCCTATGAGAATCTTGTTTAAACCCTAATTTTGGCTTAATTAAGAGCACGTCAGAGACGATTATTCTGACTAGGAAATTTAGTGGATCGCGGATATGTGCTCAGAACATTTTTAGGGTGTACGTGTGCATGCGATGTTTTCATAAAATGACGATATAATATTATTGTTTTAATTAATTGAATTAATAAATAATATATATATATATATATATATATGAAAAAAAGAAAAAAAGAAAAAAAAGAAAGAACAGAGAGAAAGGAAGCAGGGGGCCGAATCCCCTGCCTATAAAAGGCCCCCCAATAGCTTCTGAAAGAAGAAAGAAAGAAAAGTTAGGAAAAAATTACTCTGCCGGTATCGTTCCAGCACATCGAGGTTACGCTACCGAGCTGATAAGTGTCCAATTGACGTAATTTTAACCTACTAAAATGGCACTTATCTGTTTATGTTTCAACAAATTATCTAATTAAATCCTTATGTTTTGTAGGTTTATAATATATTTTGGAAGATGGATGCAAGCCTTATAATGAAGAATAATCCATAGAAGAATGGAGAAAAAGAGTAAAAGAGGACAAAAGAGCAAAAAGGACGCAATCAGATGAGTACCGCTCAGCGGACAACAGGCACCGCTCAGCGGATGAGGAGGAACCGCTCAGCGGTCTAGCCTTATCGCTCAGCGGTGAAGCTTCTAGAACCGAGCCGCCGCCAGCATTTATTACGCCAGGCTGGTGCCGCACTAGATTGCGGCGCCGCCCCTGCAAGCCGCCACCGCATTAAATGAAGCCGCGTGAAGCCACCATCTTTGACCCCACCGCTCAGCGGCGGTACCAAACCGCTGAGCGGTCCTCCCAAATTTTTCCTATAAATAGGAGGGAGGCCGAGGCATTAAAGAATAATTCACCATCCCCTCTTCTTACCAACCATTTTCGTCCATTCCCTTCCATTTTCCATACTTTCTTAAGTTAGGGTTAGGTAGGAAGTTAGGGTTTAGAAGCTTTCCTTAACGGAAGTGCTGCCGGATTGCCAACGGTTGTGAATCGTGGTGGACGTGTGGAGGCATTTCACCACTCTTCTCAACCAACCATTGCTCTAAACCTCTGTAAGTTGTAATCTATCCATGACAATGGATAGCTAACTTCTTTCTTGTTGGGATTTGATGCGTTGTATTGCTTAAATGTATCCGTCTTGATTCATGTGTATGACTCTATGAAGTTCTATGATTTTTATGATTGGTCTTGCACCTAATGCTAACTTTTGTTTAGTGCTTTGATGCTTAACTTGAGACTTATTTGTTTAAGTGAAAGCTATCCTAAGTAAGTTACAAACCAAGTTAAGTTCAATCTTGCTATGCTAAAAGTTTGATTCAACGTTTAAATGTTGTGGACGTAAGTTACCATCCTTTAATCTGACCTAGATCAATTCATTTAGTTCTTAACCGCCTTAACTGGAAACCAAGAACTAATCGCTTTAACACCTGTATTACGTCAAGGTACTTTGTTAAATTTGTGCAAGGCAATTGACAATCTAATAAAGGAACTTGTGATCTTAACATGCTCAAACGAGATGATTAAGTTAAGAACTGGTGGCGATAAAATCAAAAGAACTCATAGATCATATTAACTGAGTTATTGGTTACATTGAGGTAATATTGCAATTCAAATCCCAACATCTTTCTTTCCTTCCCTAAACTTAAGTTCATTATCATTTATTTACAAATTGTTTCTTAGTTAAATTTATTCAACAAACCAACCACTTTCTATAAGCTTAAAGTAGCATCAATCAAAGACCGTTGTTTTAAACACAATCTCTGTGGATACGATAATACCCGACTTTACTGCAATTGGATCCCTCAAGGATCTGAAAGCTTTAAAAAGGATATATTAAATTAACGAGAGTACAAACCCATTGCGGAAAAAGCTTTCATCAATTTTGGCGCCGTTGCCGGGGATTGTGCCAATTAAAACACCACTTTGATTGACTATTTTTAAGCTTTTGTGAATATTGTAACTAACCCTTTTTATTCTTTTAAGATTATTGTTGTTCTAACCCCTTTGCAAGACTTTACAATCTTTGTATGCGAAAGAACACTCCTGCAGGTCAACTCTTATTTGACCCCGAAATAGAAAAGACAATCAGGAGAAATCGACGTGAAGCAAGGAAAGCTCAAGATCTAGCAAAGGCGGTGGAAGAACAAGAACATTCTTCATCTTCATCTTCTTTAGATTCAGAAAAAATGTCAGAAGCCGGAGGTGGAACTGCTGGAACTGGACAAAGCCAAGGCTTTGTCAACTTTATTCCAAGGAACATCATTCGAATGGGGAGAACAACCCGGACACAACGAATGCCACAATTACAACCAGGTTTGGTCCAACTAATGCACGCTAACCCTTTTGCAGGATTAGACCATGAGGACCCGTACGCTCATCTTACAAAATTTTATGAGCTATGAGGAACTGCGGCAATGTCGGAAGCCGATGAAGAAGCTATCTTCCTTAGGCTATTTCCATTAACTTTGATAGGAAAGGCGAAAGAATGGTTGCTAGACCAACCCCGGACTGTTCTTTCCAACTGGGACCAGTTAGAAAAAAGATTCTGTTCCAGGTATTTCTCTCAGTCAAAATTTATGGATTTGAAGACTGCTATTGCTACTTTTGTGCAGGCACCAAACGAAAGCCTGTGTGAGGCGTGGGAGCGGTACAAATCAATGCTGAGGAGATGTCCGAACCATGGATTCGACGCAAGAACGCAAATCCATATTTTTAGAAATGGCTTGCAACAACAACATAAGCTTATGCTGGATGCAGCGGCTGGTGGACAGATAATGTCCAAAACACCAGATGAGACCATAACTATCATCGAATCTATGGCCCTAATAGACCAACAAGGGCAGTATAGTAGAGGTCCCGCAAGGAAAGGAGGTATGTTAGAACTGGGCACAAATGATGCCATCTTAGCTCAAAACAGGCAACTACAACAACAACTGGATGAAATAAAGAAAACGCTAAGTGAGTTGCCGAAACAGTTGAAGGAAAGCCAGTCAACCAAAAGACACCAGGTATTCCAATGTGAATTTTGTTTTGGTGATCACCCAACTGGCTATTGTGAGTGAAGGGAAGAGGAAGTGCAGTTTATCAATAATCAACAGAGGCCATACCAGCAATTTCCAAGGAATCAGAATTACCATCCTTGGAGACAAGAAGCAGGCCCGTCCAATAGAGCACCACTATCAAAACCAGCAATTCCAGCCCCCACATCAGATTCCTACTCAACAACAACAAACCAACTCTAAGCTGGAGGACACTTTTACGCAATTTATGCAGATGTCCATGGCCAACCAAAGGAACACAGATGCTTCAATCAAGAACTTGGAGATCCAAGTAGGCCAGTTGGCCAAAGACATGGCAGAAATCAAGAAGGGGACATTTTTCGCCAATACCGAGCCCAATCCAAAGGAGTCATGCAAGGCGATCATGACTCGTAGCAGAAAATTGCAGCAACTCCAAAACCATGAGGTTCGTGATGAGGAAGGTTTAGTTGAAAAGGAGTATGGAAAAGAAAAAGAAAAAAAGAGAAGAGAAGAAAGAGATGAGGAGGAAAAAAAATAAAAATGTAAATAAAGAAAAAGAAAAAGAAAAAATCAAGGAAAGGAAAAGGAGAAGGAAGTCAAGAAAGAAAAGATGCTGATTAAAGAGAAGCCCCTTCCTTACCCAAAAACTCCATCTAAACTTGGCAAGGAAAGGCAATTTGCAAGGTTTATGGATATTTTTAAAAGATTACAAATTAATATTCCATTTGCCGAAGCACTAGAGCAAATGCCTACCTATGCTAAGTTTATGAAGGAATTGTTAACCAAAAAGAGGAAGTACCAAGAAGAGGAGGTTGTACATTTAGGAGAAAATTGTAGCGCAATAATTCAGAACTTCATCCCCCACAAATTAACAGATCCTGGGAGGGTCACAATTCCTGTTGTCATTGGGAACGTGTCGGTAGGCAAGGCTCAAATTGATTTAGGAGCCAGTGTTAGTTTAATGCCACTCTCCATGATGAAGAGAATAGGTGGCATGGAGCTGAAGCCTACTAGAATGTCACTCCAGTTAGCAGATAGATCAATCAAGTATCCACAGGGAGTAGCTGAAGATGTTCTAGTTAAAGTGGATAAATTCCTGATCCCTGCTGACTTTGTAGTAAGAGACATTTCTGAAGACACAGAAGTTCCGCTTATTCTGGGAAGGCCATTCATGAGAACGGCAAAGATGGGAATCGATATGGATGAAGGGAAGCTCAAGATCAAGGTCCATGATGACGAAGTGCAGTTTGATATTTTCGAGGCCTTACAACACCCTAAGGACAAAGGTCAGTGCTTCCAGATAGATCTACTTGATGAAGCTATAACAAAGGTTGAACAAAAACCTCAAGAAGTAGATCCTCTGGAAATGGCACTAATAGATAGTTCAGGCCAATTTACTGAGGAAGAAGAGGCCGAAATTGAAGCTTTTCTAATGAGTTTGGAAGCAACCCCTACTCTACCTCAGGAACAAGAAGCACCAGAGGAAATCCAGAGAGAAGCTGATGAAAAGAAAGAAGGTAAGAAACTGGAACTTAAACCTTTACCCCCTAACTTAAAATATGTCTTTTTGCAGGGAAAGGATGAGAAACCAGTGATCATCAGCAACTCGCTGTCGCAAGAAGAAGAAGAAGAACAAGTAATTAAAGTCTTGAAGGAGAATCAACAAGCTCTGGATGGACCCTAGCTGATCTGAAAGGTATTAGTCCGTCTTACTGCATGCATAAAATCCTTATGGAGGACGACTATAAACCAGTAAGGCAGCCACAGAGAAGATTGAATCCAACTATGAAGGAGGTGGTCCGCAAAGAGGTAGTAAAACTACTGGATGCAGGTATGATCTATCCAATTTCTGATAGTCCTTGGGTAAGTCCTATGCAGGTAGTACCAAAGAAAGGTGGTAAGAGAATCTCAAAGCCCCCATGCATAAGATATGAATATGTGATGTATGAGTATAAGTAGGTATAATATGTAAATACCGTCAAGAGAATGCTCGAGACGGCCTAAATGTATAAGCGCATGAAATTAATAAGCACGAGAACCTAGATAAAAAAAGATTAGATCTCCAGTGACCTAGTAAATTAGATAAAGCTACTCAGGATTTAGGTAAACGATAAAAATCGGTAGGGCTCTAGTATGCATGAACACGTAGAGATCTCCTGAGTGGCCTGGATCATAATTGAGTAACCACACGCTAGTTATAGCCTAGGATCCCCACTGCGTTCTCACCCCCACTCCTTTATGATTCCAGACTAGCACCACAAGTACAATGAGGCAAGCAAGCATCAGAGGACATGCAAAGACTTTGACACCCAAGGATCCCAAGGAAGTAAAGGACGAGAGCCAGTGCGTCGTATTTTGGGAGCAGCTGAAGGGACCAGTCATGCCCTTACCCCCTTATGTGACTTACATGTATAGCATAATTGAATGTGTACTTAAGGTATTATTCGAATGTGCAATTGCATTATGGACCAAATCATTGTATCTACATATATATATATATATATCACAAGATCTTCTGTATAAATATCCCATGGACTAGATATCGCTTAAGTCCATTGGAACTATATCGCTTGTATATCGTTACGATTTCTCAAACACTTATGGCTCATAATTTATGCACTAACAAAGAGAAAGGACAAGTTTTCAAAATGGTCCATATTTTCGAGTAAGAAATATTTGCAAATTTAAAAGTAGGGGCTAAAAGTAACCCAACCAAAGTAGATAACAACCCTATGATCAGTGTTATGACTATATAGCGTAGGCTGCAAGTAGGGGTGTTTCAATGATCACGCTTTAAAACACTCCATTCTAACATTAACCTTATTTTACATGCTTGCATCTCAGCATCTAGATTCTTTACCTTTAAATCCTAATCATCTCAATTCCTCAAGTGTCTCTTTTATCACCTCAATTCTTTCAATCATCTTATTCCACAATTTATTAGTGCGTCCTTGTGCCTCCCAACTTAATTCAGCTATAACCCTTTTTTGAAAATTCTTGTTTTTCCCCCTTCGTTTGCCACCTCTTAATCGTGGGAATCTCCTCGTGATTGTATATCTTCACTCTCTTCAAAACCCAAAAATCCATAACCAAAACCTTCTATTGAGTAGTCATACTCTCACCAGGAATCACTTTGTAATTCATGAAAAGCTTTCTATATGACTTTCTTATTAGAAAGAAACTGATTTGTTAGCAAATTTGTCAACTCGTATAAGTGATAGGATGTTCTTCCCGCTTCTTGCAACATGTGTTAGCTACTGTGAAATTGAAAGCTAGAGATAAATCTAATATGGTTTTATCCTCTGCATTTGCTTTTCCTAATCCATATCCCCCATCCAAGTCCTCATATCCACTAGTTTCACTCCCCACATGACCATTTAAATCCTCGTCTAAGAAAAAGTTTTCTTTTAAAGGTATGCCCTAAATTAAGTCTTCTAAATCCTCCCAAAATTTTATTTTGTGGTGCTCCTCTAATCCTACCTATGATGCATAGGCACTAATAACATTAAAGGTGTCTCGTTCAACTCCAAATTTTAATGCTATAATCCAATCACCTAATAGTTTAACACTGCGTCATCATTTTTCAAAACTTATCTACAAATTATGTATGCACTATTTCTAGATATTGTCTTACTAGTATACGAAAGCTTAAACCTAGAAGTATCCAATTCCTTAGCATTCTCTCTTACCCACTTTGTTTCTTGTAGGCACATAAAATTTATCCCTCTCCTAATTATGGTATCAACTATTTCCATTGATTTACCAGTAAGTGTGCCTACATTCCAAGTATGAGTAAACCTTCAAATTCATCCCCGGGCGCGTCAGTCAAGTTCGTCCTCAAGTTTTGGAAACTATCAACTTTGTCCCCAAAATTGGAAAACGCCAAGCAAGATAGTCCGTGATGTCAAGTCTCCATGGGAGCCAAAGGACTTCTCCAGTGGATGCTTGCGTGGGAGGAGCTCTAGGATGCATCAAATCAGTCCCTGAATATATTTGAAATCAGGTAAACAGTACCTCAACCCAATTAACCTCTAAAATCATCAATTCAGACCCTAAGTCCCAAATTAAAACCCCAATCCACTAATTAAAACTAAGTTACCTAATTAAATTGCTAATCCATTAATTAAGACCCTAAGTTACTCAATTTAACCCTTAATCTACTAATCGAGCCTCAATCTCTAACTAAACCTCTAAAATGTGTATGAACTAACTTGTTTACTCACACTCCTTCAGAAAAATATGGACCACTTACCTATTTTCACCGCATCTAGGCATCAATATAGTGATTCTTGCACATTTGACTTTTCACTTGAGCCATATTGGAGAAAATAATTTTTTACTCCTAGTTTCATTCAAACATTTATTTCTTTGGGTCCCACTACCTTTTCCAATTCCAACACCATATGAATGAACCAAGAAATTCCTCATGTATAAGAACTTATGTGTGTGTATGCGCTCATGTGACAAATTATCAAAATACTTTCATTGAATTTTTTTGGGATGCTTTGTAAAATAAAGAATAAAAAGCATCTTTTAAGAATTAAAAACAAACATAAAAATTTTGGAAATAAATTGTAAAAATACATTATAAATCCTTCATTCCCTCTTGACCTCTTTAAACTCGTGAATAAGGATAAGAGAAACATTATAAAGCCCCTCATTCCCTTTCATACGTAGCGCGTGCTTAGATAAACTCACTAGCTTCTTACCTAAATTATAAACTATAAACTTTAAGCTCTGATTTAGGGTGTGTGTGATATTATACAAAATGCTTTAATGGAACTTTTTTATTGAGACTTCGTAAAAAATGATACAAAGTACTTTGAGATTTAAAAATACAGAGAAAAATCTTGGGTATAAAATTGTAACAATACAATATAAATCATTCAGTCTCTTCCACCTTGTCTATTTTAAATACATAAACGATAAAACAAAGGTAAGAGAAGCCTTCTAAACCTCCTCATTCCCTTACCTTTATCACTCGACCAACCTTGTGTATTCCAAGTGGGTCTATAAACAACAAAGTAAGGATTAAGAAAAAGAAAATTTTGTTGGATCAAAACAGAAGTATTAAGAAAATTTTCTTGACCAATGTTCTGAAGATAAATTTCGTCTTTTTCTGTGAAAAAAAGAAGAAGAAGAAAAGCAAATAGGCCTGAAATTGAATCGCCTATATCGAATTTTTGGATCAAACATGAACCTTGAGAGATAAACAAGTCCGGAAAAGAAAAAAACCTACAAGATGCGTGTATGTACATTTATGACATCATGAAATTACAAAGTAGAAATTACAAAGTCAATGAGAAATAAGAAATGCAATCTAAAAGAGAAATATTGAAGTAATCATACCTTCAGTCCAAGAGAAATTCAGAGTAAGGGAAGTTCCTATTGTTCGGCAGCAAGTCCATTTCTACATTTTTCTCCTGCAGATGCGTCTCCCCCCCTCACATTTTCTCCCTCTCTTTGAATAAACACAACGATTTTGAAGCTTCTTCCCTGCAAAATTCATTCTTACTTGAGCTACCAAAATTTTTGTTATAAAGTTACAAGTTTCAGGATGAGCTATGTTACTTTTATAAACCTTCAAATGTGTGAATATCTGCAGCATTTGAAAGAAACAAACCTTTGTATTTCGATTAGGATGATCCTGTGTTATGATTTGTCTTAAGTGTATGATGCCTAAGAGAGGACCAGAAGTTGTGATAAACGAGATCAAATGCAAAGGAAGCAAAGCTGAAAGATGTTGGAAGGCTTCTTCTTTTTCTAATTATTTATTATCTTTGTTATTGTTATTAGATGTTATTAGAAGCTAAACTACAGGGATGGATGGAAAATCAGAGCGTGTGGACGGGAAATAGAGAGGAAAAAGTCCTGTCTGATTATCTCAATTATTACCTTATCCTTATCCTTATTGTACCATTATTGATTAAAATATCCAGAATGTGTAACAAGTTGTACCATTTCTAGATAATATTTAATGGATATTTTAAAAAATAAATATAATCTCATTGCAATTTTTTCCACTAAAATTTAGTCATCTCACTGTGCCAATCGTTGTCACCCTTCTAACAGCTAAATTTTCAACGACTATAATTAAAATGGCAAATACTTTAAAAACACGTGGACATCAGCATATGGGCTATGGCCCCACAATCAACACTGATTGCTGCACCTATAACTCTCCGGGGAAGATCGGAGGATGCATGAATTGACATGCATTTAATATATGCGAATACATACTCCTTCCCAAAAAATAAAAGTCTTTTTAAAGTTTTTATACACTTATTAATAAGAAATTATTAATATTACACAAATATTAAAAAAATATATATATTAACAAATTTATTATTTTTCTTTTTCTTAAATTTTCTCTATTAGATTCTATCCCCATCAAGAACATCTATAATAGGTGTCCTGTGAGACTTGGTTTTGTAAAGCATTTAGATGGTGTGCTTTTATTTTCAAAAAGCATAAGCCAATTTTTACTTTTACTAAACAAAAATCTAAGTTGAGTTTGCTATTAGCTTTTAAAAGCTATGAGTGGTTTCGGGAGTTTTCTTTAGTAGCTATTTAGAGTTGATATGTGCTCTTGAAAAGTTAAAAATACTTTTATAACATTAAATTAATAGTCATTATTACTTTCATTAATATATATATATATATATGTTTATTATAATAATTTTACATAAAAAATGTAACTTTAAAATATATTTACTAAACATTACTTTTATATTACTTTCATTTTCTATCGAATAATATTGTTATGACTTTTTGAGAGCTTCTTTCAAAGAGTCAAAGAGCTCAACAACTCTCAAAATGTCACAATATTACCAAACCAAACCTAAGTGTTCTTATTTTGACGCTAGTATTGCTATATTAAGATCACATCATCAATGCATCATGAAAAAATAAGTGTTTTAAAAGTGTATCTATTCCTTTCAATAGAAAGAATCAATTTTAGTCGCAACTATAACCTTACAACAAACAACACATTTCTCTTTTCACTTAAATGAATTGTGTTATTTTATTATAAAATTAAAAATACACGAGACACATATCATAGACTCATTAATTTAAAACAACGTGAAATAAGTCATTGCTTAAAAAAAAATCAATACCAATTTTTTTTGGCACCTCATCAAAATAAAACTCTCAACACCCAAACTTTAAAAACTCTAATGATAGAAAAAAAAAAGTGGCTAAATAATTAGTGCAATTAGTGGCCTAGGAATTCTTTAAAATAAGACATTGAGCCCGTTTGGATGCTATGTTTGGGACTTTTTCTTACTTCTTTAATAGTCAAAGTTACTTTATTTATGACTGTTTAGATTAAATTTGTTGTATAACTTTTTATTGTTTAAAAAGTTAATTTAAATATGCCCTGTTCACGACATGTCTTTTCATGCTTTTTTATTGTATTTTATAAATTGCTTCAAATAATCATGATGAGACATTAATTATCCTAAAATATTCCATTGGTAAAAAAATTAGAAAAAAACATTTAGACCCCTTAAATTTTGAGGGAGTTACAAATAAATACCTCAAACTTTTATTTTTTTAAAAAGTTTATGTATTACTGTTACTTTATGTTGATGACGTGATAATTACTAGAGATGACACCTCAGACATTATTGATCTCAAAGCATCCTTGAGTCACAATTTTGAAATCGAGGATCTTGACCCTCTTAACTAATTTTTGGGTCTTGAAGTTATTTCCTCTACAGCTCTACTGATGATATTTATTCATCTCAAGGTAAGTATGTTTATGGTTCTGATCTTATTTCTCGAGTTAATCTTACAAATAGCCACAACAAATTTACTCCTCTTAAGTCTAATGTTTGCTTCTCACTTATGGACGGTACTATGCT
This sequence comes from Nissolia schottii, assembly GCA_003254905.1. Lineage (NCBI taxonomy): Eukaryota > Viridiplantae > Streptophyta > Magnoliopsida > Fabales > Fabaceae > Nissolia > Nissolia schottii. Next base: position 39,793 of record QANU01088884.1, read on the forward strand.
TACGAATCCTACTTTATATAGACAGTTGGTCAAGAGCTTAATTTATGTGACTGTTACTCGCCTTGATATTTCTTTCATCGTGCACTTAGTCTATCAATTTATAATAGCTCCACGGTCTATTCATACTCTGATGATGACTGGGGTAGTGATCCCACTTATCATCATTCTACCACCGATTATTATATATTCCTTGGTGATTCTCTTATTTCATGGCAAGCAAAGAAACAAACTTTGAATGCTTGCTCTACCACTGGAGCTGAGTATCAAGCTTTTCCTGACACCACTTTTGAACTCCTTGAGATACATTGGATTCTTGATGACTTGGGCATCTCCCATTCCTCTTCAACTGATCTTTATTGTGATAACTGAAGTGCTATTTAGATTGCTCATAATGATGTCTTCCATAAACGCGCCAAACACATTGAGATTGATTGTCACTTTATTCGTCAACATATTTTGCAATATGTCATTCAATTCATCTCTATTTTCTTGTCTAACCTGCTGATTTGTTTACCAAGTACCATCATCTTGGTCGCTTCTGTACTCTATTTTTCAAACTCAAGTTAATTTCCTCAACACTTGCATGAGTTTGAAAAAAAAAATGTTAACATATATGATGTTAACTTTGTAATTTCTAGCATTTAATTTGTAATCATTTCTATTACAATTGTCTTGATTATATATTTGTAACTACTATTTAGGAATTACTAACTCAAGCCTATAAATAGAATAGGATCATCTCATGTACGGATTCAAGATATATCAATACACTACACATGTTCATATACTTTGTTCAAGTTCTAGCATATATTTTAGTGGCGTTTTCTTATGTCTGTCTCTCTAAGGTTGTGCTTCCTCTCGCTCAAGAAGCGCACATTTAGTGTGCACCCACTCTCCGAAGGTGCACCTTTGTTTCTCACTGTCCAATCTAGTGTTAATGTCATCTCTAAGGGTTATTAATGAAGTAGAGTTGTTATGGTGGAAGTACCATGAAAAGTACATGGTGTGGAACAAGTTGGCCTATAAGCTATTTTCTCATTTTAAAATTAGAAAAAGTGGAAACCCTGTAAATTGACCATAGGGACGCAAGTACTATATGTGCTTGCCTAGGAGGGAGACAAAAAACGCGTAAGCAAAAATTATTTAGATGTGTTTGTTGTTTTTGGATATATTACATAGTAATGGTGCGAATGAATTAGTAAAATAATTGTTTAACTAATAAATTATGTTGAAATCCATGGTATCAAATGTTACCAAGTGGCTTCAAATACACAAGAGGGGGGGGGGTGAATTGGGTATTGGGTGATTTTTAAATTCTTTGCTTAGTTGTCAAATAGCTACCAAATATTGATTCAATTTGAAGATAAGTAGTGTAAGAGATAGTCTAAAGCATGCACAAACTAAAGAGTTTAAGGGATAGAGAGAATGCAAACTCGATTTATCCTGGTTCAACCACCCTTGTGATCTACCTCCAGTCCCCAAGCAATCCGCTCAAGATTTTTCCACTATTCTTCAAGCTTGAAACTTAGGTGCTTGATGACCTTTACAAGATGAGCACTCTACTTGAGCCTCACAACAAATTCCCTTAGGGATACCACCCTAATCACTTGAGAGGGATACCTCACCCTCTTTACAAGATAATGATTTGTGTTTGAATGGAAACTCTCTTTAAGAGTAGATAATACAATTTGAAGGCCTATAGGTGTGTATGTATGAAACTCTCTCTTTTTCTCAAATAGATGGCTCAATGAATTTGATTAATGAAGAAGAGAATGTTAGGTGTTATGGAATTAATGTTCAACCTCTTCTTGGTGAGTTTGATGCGTATTTATTTTGCCCAAAATGATTCTAACCGTTGTGCATTTAATGCATCTGAAGTCAGCAATCAGAACTAGCCGTTTTGCAGCTCAGAACTCGATCCATTCGAATGGCCCATTCGAATGTCTCACCTAATATAGCCGTTAAGCATTAAATGCGCCTGAGACATTCGAATGGATTTAGGTCAGCCATTCGAATGTACCTTGCTGTACTGAGATCACCGAGGCATCAAAACCCTAGACATTCGATTATCCCATTCGGATTACCTTTGTTCATAAGACATTCGAATGTCTTGTTCATCAGACATTCGAATGGATCTATATGATTCAATCGAATGTCTCTAGGGTTTTGTTCAAACTCATTCTTTCTCTTCTTTTGTTTGATTCTTTGGTTTTGTTTGAAATATTCTTTAAGGTAAGAATCAAAATTCCTTTCTAAGAGCCATCTAAAGGAGCTTAAGATGAGAGTTTAGATATACATCACCTTTAACATATTTCCTAGATCCTATAACTAGATATTTTTGAGCTTTCTTGGACCTTTGGAAACTTGCTTCATTTGTCTTCATCAAAACATTCTTCATGAGCATTCACAATTTCCCCCTTTTTGATGATGACAAACACTTTAAGGAAACAGAGAGATAAGTTAGTAGAATATGCATTCGTTTCATTTATGGTTTTTCAAACTCTTTGTTAATTCCTTTTGAAGGCTATAAATGCAATTAAGATTCCCCCTCATATTATGCATTTTATTCCCCCTGAGTTTGTGCATTCCTCAAAATTGATTTTCAGGTTAAGTTTCCTTTTTCTTTGTTGCCCCTTTTTAAGCTTAAAAGTGTTGCTTAAGTGTCAAAGAAAACAAAAAACCAAATATAACTCCTTATCTCTTAAGTTTCCTTTTTCTTTTCCCCCTTTTGGCATGATCAAAAAGACATAGTTATAGAGTAAATAGAAATCCATAGTGAACAATGAGAAATATATAATATGAAAAATAGTAGTTGATGATGGTTGACTTCAAAATGTATTAGCCAATAATCACAGGTCAAGCATAAGTAGTCAATATTAGTCCTACCGGTGGGCTATACAACATAAACTAGCAGATATGCATCAGGAGTTCATAGAAATATAAAGGAAACATTAGACAGTAGTTAGCAAAAAGAAAAAAAACATCAATATGATGCAATCACTCCAGCTCCGGCTCGGTGCGCTCATCATCATCATCATCATCATCAACATGAGCCACCTGATCAATGGCCATAAGAGAGGAAGATGGTCCTTCGGATGGCATGGTCGACTGAGGAGGAACTGGGTCGGTAGACTGATAACGCGGAACGCGAAGATGTTCACAAATGGCACCGACATCCATATCCAGACGATGAAGGGTGGACCGATAGTAAGCCGAGTCTTGAGCCATGGTGACATTAATGGCGTCAAAACGACTCATGATGAGCTCCATGTGGTGCTGAAACGGATCGGGAGATGGACCCGCAGATGAGGAGGGACCCGGAGTTGAGGTAGGAGGAGTGGAAGAGGAGGCTGCTTGACGGTGAGCGCGGAGAGTCTCGGGAACATCA
>QANU01088897.1:0-28040 GCA_003254905.1 Nissolia schottii
CAGAAGAAGGAAGATGCTGAAAATATGAAATGTCTTTATCTCAATTACAAAAGTAAAGAAAAAAAATTGAGGAAAAAAAAATCTAGCATCAAAGGGCTGTAAAGGAAGAGTGTTGATTGAAAAGAAATAAAAGTGACAAAAAGAAATTGGTAAGCATGCTCTCTTTATAAGAAATAATTGCACATCCAGAAAAACCAATTTTCTTTGTAGCCTAGCCACATTACAACCCTCAAAGTCCTTAAGTGATCCTTGAATGACCATACACTTTGAAATTGATTGTGAGACAGGTAACCAATTTAAGTTGTTGTGATTCAATGGTGTTATTGAGCAAAAACACTCACCCCCAACTGGTCCACTGGCCATAGTGTGAATAAACAATTTCCTCGATTAAAAAGACATGGGATAGTGTGACTTGTTCATAGCAGTCAATGTGGGTTTTGCACTTGAAATTGTTACGATAATTCTATGATGTATCACAAGTCTCAAGCATGAACTTCATGACTCAATTCAATGAAACATAGAAACTCTTTGTTCATATGCATCATTCTTAACTTAAATCCAATACCTCTTGTTTGAGGACAAACAAGGTCTTAAGTTAGGGGGAGTTGTTAGGTGCCAAAAGTACGCGATTTCAACTATTGAAAAGGCACCTGTCTGCTTAAGTTTAATGAATTATCTGATTAAAATTCCCCACTTTTGTAGGAGTTATAAAATGTTCTAGAGATGGATGCAAGATAAAAGATCAAAGAGAAATCCCACAGAGAAAGGAAACAAAGAGCAAAAAGGGCAAACGAAGAGCAAAGGCATATGCACCACCGCTCAGCGGTGACAAATATCGCTCAGCGGCTTGCACGAAGAAACCGCTGAGCGATAAACCCAAACCGCTCAGCGGACCTTGCTTCAAGGTGAAGAAACTTAGCCGTGAAGGAAGCTCTGCAGCCGCACCTGCAGCCGCAATGCCACCCTGCTCTGACACCGCTCAGCGCACCGCACGCCGCTCAGCGGCTCTGACAGATAATGTCAGAGCAGAGCCACCATTCAGAGGAAACGTGTCGGTGAAGAAAACTCAAACCGCTGAGCGGTGCACTCAGACCGCTCAGCGGTGACCCTCAAACTCGGCCTATAAATAGAGGCCGAGGCTCACACAATCAATCAGCATTTACCTTTCAGAATTCTCCTTTCTCTCATTTCATTTCAATTTCAAATCTTAGTTTAGTTTAGCAACAAAGAGGAGGCTAGTGAAGGAGCCGGGAGAATCAAGGAAGCACGGCGACGTCGTCATGATAGCGTGAGAACGTGTCATGGTAAGCGTCCATCACCTTGCCTCCGAGATACTCTTGTAAGATGGATTTGTAATCCTCTTGTTGTTGGGATTTTCATGATTCTTATAGACTGATTGTATCCATGTACTTTTACATTAATGAATCTATCATTTTCTATGATTTGCATGAATCGATTTTACTCTTAATGCTTGTTTTAGCTTAGCTACCTAAAACATGATTTCGAACTGTTTGGTTGCGCGTGAGAATGGCATCATAAGTTGGAACTAAATCAATTCATCTAACAAACCTAATTGCTAGAGATAGAGTTAGGAATATTAGTCACTTTTAACATCTAAAATAATGCTGGTGTACTTTGTTAAGTTTGTGTGCGAGAGCGACAGCATAACAAGGGAAACCTGTGATCTTTTCATGCACGAGAGCGATGAACAAGTTAAGAACTGATGGCGAGGAATCAACGAAATGATAATTCTGATGTTTAAGTTATGAATGCATGAAATTATAATAGGATTCAAAACCCAACAAGCTTCCTGATCTGTCTCTACTTTGTTGCCTATTTATCTTTCTGTTATTTATTTATTTATCTAAATATCAAATCACCAATCCTTCACTTCATTGTTTAATTAACAAACTCAAGAACGGTATTTTTGCAACTCTCTGTGGATACGATCATACCCGACTGTACTGCAATTGGATTCATTGTGAATCTGAAAGCTGTAAAGAGGGATGTATTATTTTGAACGACGAGAGTAAAAATGCTTTCAACACCCATATATTCCAACAAGCACTTAGCAGTAGAGTTTATGTGTAATATTTATGATAAAATGCATCATAAGGACAGGGTTGTCGCCTAAGTGTTAGGACACCTTGAGATAACTAGAGGTCATCACCTAATGTTATAAAAAGAGCATAATTGAACTATAGGAAACTATGGTATTTGTAAAAGGATTCTGATTTTTAGACGCTGTGACTTTTCCGCTAAGCGGCCTAAGGAATCCTATGTCACTAAGTTAGCTTTGAGCCGAGGAGTTCTCATAAGCCCGCACGCTCTAACCCAGCACCAAGTCTTTAAAAGTATACCCACAAAGAAGTGAATGATTATGTGATAAGTTTATGTAGTTATATGATGTCATTTGCATTACTGTAAGCCACCCAAGGGTGCAGAGGACAAGAACAAATTATGAGTACCAAGCAGTGCATGCATCATGAGGCTGTGTTGCCACAGGACTTAGGGCAACCATAGATCACTAGAATTGAATGAACTAATGTGCAAAGATGGTAACTTAAATTAGGGAAAACTGTTAAGTCTAAAGACGGGCCCCGGCCACATAGGGTCGGAGTAGCCCGAAGTTATGACATAGTTATGTAATAGGAAATCCCTCTCTTGGCACGTCATACCTGACAAGCCCCTCCCCGGCCGTGCGAGATGGACTGGGTTATGATTATGTTACGCAGATAAAGATCTCAACGCCGGTTTCCACCCGGACGAGAGAAAAAAAAGTAAGGAGCGCTTGAGCTTTTATGTCATGACATTTAAAAGACAGGTAAGATGTCCCCGAAGTTCAGACATATGAGAGACAGATATAGTCCACGAAGTTCAGACTCAGGCCTTAAAGTCATCCCCGAAGTTCGGATGTGAATGATTAAGTCGTCCCCGAAGTTCGGACGCCGTCCCCGAAGTTCGGACGTAAGTGAGCAAGTTGTCCACGAAGTTCGAACGAATACGAGCCTCACTCTTAGTGTTACTACACGTCGTAGCTGGAGAAGGGATGACGATCCCCCAGTCTACGTGGGAGCGATGGCAACCCAGCAGCAAAGAAGGACGTGGCCACAGGCGCATAGGAGAAACCCCTATCCCCTCATGCATTACATTTATGTGCTAATTGTATAAGCTGTATAAGTATATCTGATTATGTATGGTTATGTATATATGATTATAAATGCATGTTAAGTCAACCGTCCGTGAGACACGTACAAGACGGTCACAGTTGCACCGCGAGTCTGGTTAATAAGCACGAGAACTTAGTAAGAAAGATTAGATCCCCGTCACCTAGTAACTAGATAAAGCCGCCCAGGAACTTAAGGCAAGAAATAACTGGTAGGAGGTCTAGATGCATGAACACTTAGAGATCTCCTGGATGGCCGGAAGCATAATTGAGTAACCAGATCCCCACTATTCATAGTTAACCACTGAGAACCACCGTTCTCACCCCCACTCACTTATGGCTTCAGGCGAGTTAGATGACGACCCCGCTGAAGAAGCGGCAGATCCTCTGCAGCAGGTTTAGGACCGTAGACCCTGAGACAGGGGAGGAGTGATAAGTACCTAATTTACACAATTTTAACATATCAAAATGGCACTTATCTGCAAATTTTTTTAAAGAATTGTCTAATGGATTCCCCATATTTTGTAGGTTTTAAATATATTTTGGAAGATGGATGCAAGCAGATGAAATTAAGAAGAATCCCATGAAAGAATGAAGAAAAGAGCAAAAACGGAAAAGACCAAAAATGGCGACAACAGAAGCCATCGCTCAGCGAAACCATATTAATCGCTCAGCGCTAGAGGAGAGAATCGCTAAGCGATACAACCCTTATCACTGAGCAAAGGCATGTCGGCAGCAACTTGCACGCGGCGCCATCATTGCGCCAACTGGAGCCAGCCTGGCGCCGCCCTGCCACGTCAGCGCCACCCTGAAAAGCTGCCGGAGCATTTATTATTTCGCGTAAAAAGTACAGCCGCTCAGCGATATAGTACACGCCGCTCAGCGACTTCTCCCTTATCGCTCAGCGGTGACCCCCAAACCGCTGAGCGAAGGCACCCAATTTTTGCCTATAAATAGGGGGAGGCCGAGGCATTTTGGATCATCCATCCAATCCCTCATCCACTCATTCCTCCCTCACCATTTCCTCCATCCTCCACATATTCTTAAGTTAGGGTTAGGTAGAAAGTTAGGGTTTAGAAGCTTTCCTTAACAGAAGTGCTGCTGGATTGCTAACGGTTGTAGATCGTGGTGGACGTGTGGAGACATTTCACCATTCCTCTCAACCTATCTTTGCTCTAAGCCCTGTAAGTTTGTAATCTATCCATGATAATGGATAGCTAACTTCTTATTTGTTGGGATCTGATGCGCTGTATTGCTTAAATGTATCCATCTTGACTTATGTTGATAATTCTATGAAGTTCTATGATTTTAATTATTGATCTTGCACTTAATGCTAGTTTTTGTTTAGTGCTTTGATTCTTAACCTGAGACTTACTTGTTTAAGTGAAAGCTATCCTAAGTAAGTTATAAACCAAGATAAGTTCAAACTGCTATGCTTAAAGCTTGACTTAATGTTTTAAATGTTGTGGACGTGAGTTACCATCATTTAATCTGACCTAGATCAAATCATTTAGTTCTTAACCGCCATAACTGGAAACCAAGAACTAATCGCTTTAACACCTGCATTAACATCAAGGTACTTTGTTAAGTGTGTGCAATACATTTGGCAACTTAATAAAGGAACTTGTGATCTTAACATGCTCTAACGAGATGATTAAGTTAAGAACTGGTGGCGATAAAATCAAAAGAACTCATAGATCTTATTAACTAAGTTACTGGTTACATTGAGGTAATATTGCAATTCAAATCCCAACAAGCTTCTTTACCTGCCTAAACTTAAGTTCATTATCATTTCATACTTTACTTGCAATTGTCTATTGTTAATTTCCTCATCAAAACCACATCGCTTCTCATAGCTTGAAATATCTCAACTCCAAGATAATTGTTTTAAACACAATCCCTGTGGATACGATTATACCCATCTATACTGTAATTGGATTCCTCGTGAATCTGAAAGCTGTAAGAAGGATATATTAAATTGACGAGAGTGCAAAACCTAGTAAAAAAAAAGCTTTCAACAATTTTTGGCGCCGTTGCCGGGGATTGTGCCAATTTAAAACACTATCTTGATTGATATTTTAAGCTTTTGTTAATAGTGTAATTAGCATTATTTTGTTAATTGTTATTGTTCTAACCCCTTTGCAAGACTTTGCTATCTTTGTATGCGAAAGAAAACTCCTGCAGATCAACTTCTATTCGATCCAGAAATAGAAAAGACAATCAGGAGGAATCGACGCAACGCTAGGGGAGCTCAAGATCTAGCCAAGGAGGTGGAAGAACAAGAAATTTTCTCGTCTTCATCTTCATCATCTTCTTCAAACCAAAACACGATGGCAGAAATCGGAGGAGGAACTGCTGGAACTGGACAAAGCCAAGGCTTTGTCAACTTTACCCCACGGAACATAATCCGTATGGGACAAACCATGGGGACACAACAAATGCCGCAACTGCAACCAGGTTTGGTCCAATTGATGCATGCTAACCCTTTTGCAGGCTTAGACCATGAAGACCCGTACGCTCATCTCACAAAATTTTATGAGCTATGCAGAACTGCGGCTATGTTAGAAGCTGAAGAGGAAGCCATCTTCCTAAGACTATTCCCGTTAACCCTAATAGGAAAGGCGAAAGAATGGCTGCTAGACCAACCCCAAACTGTCCTCTCCAACTGGGACCAGTTAGAAGAGAGATTCTGCTCAAGGCACTTTTCTCAATCGAAATTTATGGATTTAAAGACTGCCATCTCTACCTTTGTGCAGGCACCAAATGAAAGCCTGTGTGAGGCGTGGGAGCGGTACAAATCAATGTTGAGAAGGTGCCCAAACCATGGATTTGATGCCAGAACTCAAATCCACATTTTTAGAAATGGCTTGCAACAACAGCATAAACTTATGCTGGATGCGGCAGCTGGTGGACAAATAATGTCCAAGACACCAGACGAAGCCATTACAATCATCGAATCCATAGCGCTGACAGACCAGCAAGGGCAATATAACAGAAACCCAGCTAGGAGAGGAGGCATGTTAGAATTGGGCACAAATGACGCCATCCTAGCCCAAAACAGGCAACTTCAACAAAAACTGGATGAAATGAAGAAAACACTGAATGAGTTGCCTAAGCAGTTGAAGGAAAGCCAGTCATCCAGAAGACACCAGGTAATGCAATGTGAATTTTGTTTTGGTGATCACCCCACTGGCTATTGTGAGTGCAGGGAAGAGGAAGCGCAGTTCATCAACAATCAACAAAGGCCGTACCAGCAATTTCCAAGGAATCAAAATCAAACCTACCAACCTTGGGGGCAAGAAGCAGGCCCGTCCAATAGAGCGCCACTTCCCTATCAAAACCAGTAATTCCAACCCCCACATCAGATTCCTACTCAACAACAACAGACCAACTCTAAGCTGGAGGACACTTTCACGCAGTTTATGCAGATGTCCATGGCCAACCAGAGGAGCACAGATGCTTCAATCAAGAACTTGGAGATCCAGGTAGGCCAGTTGGCTAAAGACATGGCAGAAATCAAAAAGGGGACATTTTCTGCCAACACTGAGCCAAATCCAAAGGAGTCATGCAAAGCAATCATGACTCGTAGCAGAAAATTGCAAGAACCCCAAATCCATGAGGTTAGTGATGAGGAAGGTTTAGTTGAAAAAGAGTATGGAAAAGAAAAAGAAAGAAAGAGGAGAAAGGAAAGAGATGATGAGGAGAAAAATAAAAATGTAAATAAAGAAAAAGAAAAAGAAAAAAAATCAAAGAATAAATGAAAAGGAGAAGGAAGTCCAAAAAGAAAAGATGATAATCAAAGAAAAGTCACTTCCTTACCCAAAAACTCCATCTAAACTTGACAGGGAAAGGCAATTTGCGAGGTTTATGGACATTTTTAAAAGATTACAAATCAATATTCCATTTACCGAAGCACTAGAGCAAATGCCGACCTATGCCAAGTTTATGAAGGAGTTGTTAACCAAAAAAAGGAAGTACCAAGAAGAGGAGGTTGTATATTTAGGAGAAAATTGTAGCGCGATCATCCAGAATTTCATACCACATAAACTAACAGATCCTGGTAGCGTTACAATTTCTGTTGTCATTGGAAATGTGTCGGTGGGCAAAGCTTTAATTGATCTGGGAGCCAGTGTCAGCTTAATGCCACTCTCGATGATGAAGAGAGTCGGTGGCATGGAGCTGAAGCCCACCCGAATGTCACTACAGTTAGCAGACAGATCAATCAAGTATCCACTGGGAGTAGCTGAAGATGTCTTAGTCAAAGTGGATAAGTTCCTAATCCCTGCTGACTTTGTAGTGATCGACATTTTCGAAGACGCCGAAGTTCCTCTCATTCTAGGCAGGCCATTCATGAGAACGACAAAGATGGGCATAGATATGGATGAAGGGAAACTCAAGATCAAGGTTCATGATGACGAAGTACAATTTGATATCTTCGAGGCCCTACAACATCCAAAGGACAAAGGACAGTGTTTCCAAATAGATCTCCTAGAGGAAGCTATAGCAGATGTCGAATAAAAACCTCAAAAAGTAGACCCTCTGGAGATGGCACTGATAAATAGTCCAACCCAGTTCACTGAGGAGGAGGAGGCCAAAATAGAAGCCTTTCTGATGAGTTTGGAAGCAACACCTACCGTCCCTCAGGAGCAAGAAGTGCGAGAATAAATCCCAAGAGAAGCTGATGAAAAGACAGAAGGTAAGAAACCAGAACTCAAACCTTTACCTCCTAACTTAAAATATGTCTTTTTGCAGGAAAAGGAGGAAAAACCAGTAATCATCAGTAACTCGCTATCGCCGCAAGAAGAAGAACAAGTGATTAAGGCCTTAAAGGAGAATCAACAAGCTCTGGGATGGACCTTATCTTAAAGGCATTAGTCCTTCTTATTGCATGCACAAGATCCTGCTGGAAGATAATCACAAGCCCGTGAGACAACCTCAAAGGAGGTTGAATCCTACAATGAAGGAGGTGGTCCGAAAAGAGGTAGTGAAACTATTGGACGCAGGTATGATCTACCCTATTTCTGATAGTCCTTGGGTAAGTCCTGTGCAGGTAGTTCCCAAGAAAGGTGGTATTACTGTAATTTCAAATGATAAAAATGAACTAATCCCAACTAGGACTGTTACTAGTTGGCGCATGTGCATAGATTACAGGCAATTGAACAAGGCCACAAGGAAAGACCACTTCCCACTTCCCTTCATGGATCAGATTCTTGAACGGCTAGCAGGACAAGAATATTATTGCTTATTGGATGGATATTCCGGGTATAATCAGATTATCGTCGATCCCAAAGACCAAGAAAAAACCGCCTTTACATGTCCATTTGGCATCTTTGCTTATAGGAAAATGCCTTTTGGATTATGTAATGCACCAGCTACTTTTCAAAGATGCATGCTTGCCATATTTGCTGATATGATTGAAAAGAGCTTGGAAGTTTTTATGGATGATTTCTCAGTCTTTGGATTCTCGTTTGATCACTGTTTGCATAACCTGGATGCTGTGCCGAAACGATGTGTGGAAACAAACCTGGTTCTAAGCTGGGGAAAATGCCACTTTATGGTTAAAGAAGGTGTTGTGCTTGGTCACAAGATCTCGGCCAGAGGCATAGAGGTGGATAAAGCCAAAATCGATGTTATCGAAAAGTTACCACCCAAAGTCAATGTCAAAGGAATCAGAAGTTTCCTCGGCCATGCAGGATTCTACCGGAGATTCATCAAAGATTTCTCCAAAATTGCCAAACCATTAACCAACCTCCTAAATAAGGATACTCCTTTTAATTTTAATGATGAATGTTTAATTGCTTTTAAAAAATTGAAATCTAGTTTGACCACTGCTCCCATAATCACAGCACCTGATTGGACTAGTAATTTTGAATTAATGTGCGATGCTAGTGATTATGCTGTAGGAGCCGTTTTGGGTCAAAGAAAAAATAAGGTGTTCCATGCTATACATTATGCTAGCAAGGTTTTGAATGATGCACAAATTAATTATGCAACCACAGAAAAAGAATTGCTAGCCATAGTGTTTGCATTGGAAAAATTTAGGAGTTATTTAATTGGCTCAAAAGTAATAGTTTATACAGACCACGCAGCCATTAAATACCTCTTAACAAAACCAGATAGTAAACCTCGACTAATACGGTGGATACTTTTGTTACAGGAATTTGATCTGGAGATCAAGGACAAAAGTGGAAAAGAAAATTTGGTAGCAGACCACCTTTCCAGATTAAATCACCCGGAGGTAACTATCAAGGAAGAAGAAATTGCGGAGGAATTCCCCGATGAAAAGCTATTCCAAATCACTAAGAGGCCATGGTTTGCTGACATGGCCAATTATAAAGCAGTGGGCATAATCCCTGATGATTTGAGCCATCATCAGAAAAAGAAATTTCTCAGGGATGCTACCTATTTCATCTGGGATGATCCTTACCTTTTCAAGATAGGAGCAGATGGATTGCTACGCCGATGCGTAGCTAATGAAGAAATCAGTAGCATTCTTTGGCATTGCCACAATTCTCCATGTGGTGGGCACTACAATGGAGAAAGGACGGCTGCGAAGGTCCTTCAAGCTGGATTCTATTGGCCCACCTTGTTTAAGGACGCATACATGCATGTAAAGAACTGTGATGCATGTCAGAGAGCAGGAGGAATAGGAAAGAGAAATGAAATGCCCCTCCAAAATATCATTGAAGTTGAAATCTTTGATTGCTGGGGTATGGATTTTATGGGACCATTCCCATCATCGTTTGGTTATGAATACATTATTGTGGCAGTTGAATACGTGTCAAAGTGGGTAGAAGCAATAGCCACTTCTAAAGCAGATGGAAAGACAGTAGTTAAATTCTTGAAAAAGAACATATTCAGCCGTTTTGGTGTGCCACGGGTGATAATCAGTGATGGTGGATCCCACTTTGTAAATACTCAGTTGAAAAAAGCATTAGAGCATTATGGCGTGAGACACAAGATAGCTTCACCATACCACCCACAGACGAATGGTCAAGCCGAAGTTTCCAACCGGGACTGCAAAAGAATTCTGGAAAAAATAGTTTCAAGTTCCTGGAAGGATTGGTCACAAAAATTAGATGATGCACTGTGGGCGTACAAAACCGCATATAAAGCTCCAACCGGCTTAACTCCATTTCAATTAGTCTATGGCAAATCATGCCATCTGCCGGTAGAATTAGAACACAAAGCATATTGGGCTTTAAAATTTTTAAATTTTGATTTAAAATGTGCAGGTAACAAGCGCAAGACCCAGTTATATCAACTGGAGGAGTTAAGATTGCAGGCCTACAATTCTAATAAGCTCTATAAAGAGAAGATTAAGAAATACCATGACCAAACAATCATGAAAAGAAACTTCTGTCCAGGACAACAGGTACTTTTATTTAAATCCAGGTTAAGGCTGTTCCCTGGAAAATTGAGGACCAGATGGTCAGGGCCCTTCGAGATCAAGGAGGTTAGACCTTATGGAGCTGTGGAATTGTGGGATAAAGATAAGAAAACAACCTAATTGGTGAACGGTCAAAGATTGAAACCTTATCTAGGAGAGGAAACAAAACAAGCTACAGAGGTGCTCTACCTCGATGAACCACGCTAGAAAGAAACAAGCGTCAAGCTAATGACGTTAAACGAGCGCTTCCTGGGAGGCAACCCAGAGTTTTGCAAGTTTTTATTATTCTAGTATCAATAATAAGGTGTTAATTGTGAAAATAGTGGAAGTGGGTGCAATTGGAAGAAAAGGATTGAAAATGAAAACATTTCCAATGATCGCTAACCAATCCTTGGAAAAGGAGTTCTCTAATTGTTTTCCAGGAGACGGAACATTAAGGAAGACAAGGTTGCATCAAGAGAACCTACTCACCATAACAGGGAGCAATTCTAATCTTTTTAGCACCTTAATTACTTTTAGGATACCTTTTTGTTCTTAAGACTTGTTTGTTTAAAAAACAAAGTAGTAGTTTATTTTACTTGAATTCGATGCATGAACACATACATAATGGATTAAATTGTTTCATAATCTATAATAGACCTTTGTGCTACATGCATAGATATCATGAACATGTTCATATGCATTTCTACTTGTTTGCATAAACATAACCTTGAAGATGTTTTCAAATCAAGGAAATTAAACCCTAGCCATGTGAGGGAGTGAGCCAAACACTTAGTGAGAAGAGAGAATCACCATTGTTTCTACACAATTGAATTTGTTTGAGTCTCTAATTTTGATTAATTGTATGGGAATAATAGGAAATGATCAAGGCATTTTGTTCTTTAGAATTTAAACCCACTTAGCCAAATAAGCCGACCCTTAATTAGGAACATCCTTTGCCACCCCATTTGAGCCTAACATGAGAAAATTCTTGTTCATAATCCCTAAGCCTAGAAAGAAAAACAATGACTTCCCTTAATTTCTAAATTAAGAGAGCATTTACAGTTTGATTATGTGCAAAAGATCTAAGTCAGGAGGAGACAAGGATGGATAAGTGGGGATGTACAAAAAATGAATTGAAAAAACAAAATCAAGAAAACAAGAAAACATTCTATCCCAAAACAAAAAGAAGAAAAAGAAAAGGGATAGAGAAAATTAAAAAGGGTAAAAGAAACAATGTTGGAAGAAAAGGCAACAAAAGAAGTTTGGTTTTAAAATGCTCTCTTAATTGGAATCTTTGCATATCCAGAAAAACCAATTTTCTTTGTAACCTGGCCCCATTACAACCCTAAAAAGTCCTTAGTAATCCTTGCATAACCATACTTTTGTATTGAATGATGAGACAGGTAACAAATTTAAATTGCAATGATTCAATGGTGATAATGAGCACAAACACTCACCCTAAACTGGCCCACTGGCCATTGAGCGACAAAGAAAATTTCCTTGATGAACAAGACATTGGATAGTGTGATTTGTCTATGGCATTCAAGTAGTTTTGCATATAACTTGTTCAAGTTCTTCAATGGTGTCTCACTGGTCTTACAGCTCATACTGTCTGAAACATTTCAATTCATTACCCGACTGTTCATACGCATTGATCTCTTGTAAAATAATTCTACTACCTCCTGTTTGAGGACAAACAAGGTCTTAAGTCAGGGGGAGTGATAAGTACCTAATTTACACAATTTTAACATATCAAAATAGCACTTATCTGCAAACTTTTTTAAAGAATTGTCTAATGGATTCCCCATATTTTGTAGGTTTTAAATATATTTTAGAAGATGGATGCAAGCAGATGAAATTAAGAAGAATCCCATGAAAGAATGAAGAAAAGAGCAAAAACGGAAAAGACCAAAAAGGGCGACAACAGAAGCCATCGCTCAGTGATAAGTGCCCAATTTACACAAAATTGACATATTAAAATAGCACTTATCTGTTATGTTTTTAAACGAATTATCTAATTTAATCCCTTTATTTTGTAGGATTTATAATATATTTTGAAGGTGGATGCAAGTAGCTTAATTAAGGAATAATCCCATAAAGAATGGAAGAAAAAGGGCAGAATTGGAAAAGAGCTTAAAAGAGAAGATTCTGGACAAAGGCACCGCTCAGCGAGGAACAAGGCATCGCTCAGCGCTCAAAGACAAACCGCTCAACAGAAGAACATTTATCGCTCAGCGAAAGTACGTCGGCAAGCCACTTGCACCGGCACCATCATTGAGCCAGCTGGAGCCAGCCAATAGCCGCGTGCCACGTCAGCGCCGCCCTGCAAAAAGCTGTCGAGCATTTAATGAAACCGTGTAAAAATACAATCGCTCAGCGATAGAGCGCCGCCGCCCAGCAATTCAGAGCTTATCGCTCAGCGGAGCCACCAAAACCGCTGAGCGATGGACCCCAAATTTTGCCTATAAATAGAGGAGGCCAAGGCCATTCGAGGGCATCATCCAACCCCCCTCCATTCTTCACTTCTTTCACATTTTCTTTGTATTATTAAGCTTAGTTTAGTTTAGGTTAGGAACAAAGACGAGGCTTGTGAAGGAGCCGGAGATCGAGGAAGCTTGGCGAAGCCATAGCCATGACGGCGTCAGCACGTGTCATGGTAAGTGCCTAAACCTTGCGTCCAAGATTCTCTTGTAAGATGGGTTCCTAACCCTCTTTTTGTTGGGATTTTGATTACTATTGTAGTTCGCTTGTATCCATGTAACTATTACATATGAATCTATCTTTTTCTTATGATTTGCTTGAATGATTTCATGCCTAATGCTAGTTCTGTTTAGTATTTTGATTCTTGATTTGGGACTTATTTACATGAACGAAAGTTATGCTAATTAGGTCATAACCAAATTAAAATCAATAATGCTATGCTTAACTAGAACCTAGACTTGAACGTTGTGAACGAAAGTTACAATCATTAGAGTCTGACCTAAATCATTTCATCTAACCTTGTTGCCGTAACTGGAATAAAGGTTAGCCGTTTTAACATCTGGATTAATGCTGGCGTACCTTGTTAAGCTAGTGTGCGAAAGTGACAGTTTAACAAGGGAAACCTGTGATCTTGTCATGCGCGAAAGTGATGACAAGTTAAGAACTGGTGGCGGGCAATCAATTGATAGTTCTATGTAATAAGTAACTGGATGCATGAAACTATGATGTGATTAAAATTCCCAACAAGCTCCGGAACTACCTCTGATTTGTTTCCTATTTCTTTTTATGTCGTTTATTTACTTATTTATTTAACTATCAAATTATCAAATCCTTCACTCCATTGTTTAATTAAACGAACTCAAGAACGGTATTTTTGCAACTCTCTGTGGTTCGACTATACCCGACTATACTGCAATCGGATTCCTTTGGAATCTGAAAGCCGTAAAGTAGGATATATATATATATATATATATATATATAAATTTAATTTGAACGACAAAAGCGCAGATAAGCTTTCTACGAGCTTGGCATGGTTGTGATGTAAAACCTAAGCTGTGTCAAGATTCTAGAATGTGGTTAAAAAGGCTTTCATCAAATTTGGCGCCGTTGCCGGGGAGTTGCGTCAAAAATACATAGCTTGAGTTTTGTTTAGTTAAACAATTGTGAATATTTGTAAAATCTTGTATAGTTCTTATCTTGTTATTTCTTTTATTTTGTGAACTCTTGTTTTGATCTTATTTGGCTAGTGTGAACTTTTCTTAGCAATTGCGAGGTAAGACTTCAAAAGAACCATTGTTATTTGATCCTGAGATTGAAGCTACTTCGAGGAAGAACAGGAAAAAGAAGAAAAAGCATTTAGCCAAAGAAAGAGAGGAACAGGAGACAACATCATCCACTTCTTCAACCAACCAAGAAGAAACCATGGCCGAAACAACTGGAGCTGGTGGAGCTGGCACCAATACTGGGGCCAGTGACAATAGGGGATTTGTCAATTTTACCCCTAGAAATATTATTCGCATGAGCAGGACTACCAGTGCTCAAAGACAACCTCAGATGCAACCTGGTTTGGTTCAATTGTTATATGCTAACCCCTTTGCAGGATTGGATCATGAGGATCCATATGCTCATCTAACAAAGTTTTATGAACTCTGTGGGACCGCGGGAATGTCCGAGGCCGACGAAGAATCCATCTTTCTAAGGATGTTTCCCCTGACCTTGATTGGAAAAGCGAAGGAGTGGTTTCTAGATCAGCCACAAAATATCTTGTCAAATTGGGATCAGTTGGAGGAAAAGTTCTGTTCTAGGTACTTTTCTCAATCTAAATTTATGGATTTGAAAACTGCAATTGCTACATTTGTACAGGCTCCGGGAGAAAGTTTGTGTGAAGCCTGGGAACGCTACAAATCCATGCTGAGAAAGTGCCCAAACCATGGGTTTGATGCGCTCACACAAATCCATATCTTCCGCAACGGACTTCAACAACAGCACAAACTTATGCTGGACGCTGCCACCGGTGGACAAATCATGTCCAAGATGCCGGAGGAGGCCATCTCCATTATTGATTCCATGGCCTTGACGCATCAACAAGGCCAGTATAACAGAGGTCCTAGGAGAGGAGGAGTGCTTGAGCTGGGACCCAACGATGCCATTCTTGCCCAACACAAGCAACTCCAACAACAGGTGGACGAGTTGAAGAAAGCCATGAGTGAGTTGCCAAAACAAATTAGAGAAGCTCGGGAAGAAAAAAGTCAACAGGTATTTTTATGTGAAATTTGTAATGGCGATCACCCGTCCAATGTTTTTCATTTCAGGGAAGAGGAGGTTCACTTCCTTAAAACCCAGCCACGGCCACCCCATCAAAACAATTTCCAAAGGGGGCCAAATCAAAATTTCAATCAGCCATGGAGGCAAGACGCCGGACTATCATTCCGAGCCCCGCAACAGCCGTACCAACCACCCCGCCCATATCAGAACCAATCACTCGTGCACTCAAGTTCCAAAATAGAGGAAACGTTCAATCAATTTATGCAACAATCAATGATAAATCAAAAGAATAACGAAGCCTCTATTAGGAACTTGGAGACACAATTGGGACAATTGGCTACTGATATAGCAGAGCTGAAAAAGAAAAGATTTACGGCTAATCCGGAGCTGAATCCCAAGGACTCTTGCCACGGGAGGAGAATTGATGATGAAGAAGAGAGCTAGAAAGGAAATGCGTCGGGCTAACGACGTTAAACGAAGCGCTGTCTGGGAGGCAACCCAGAGTTCTGTAAGTTTTTATTAGTTAGTAGTTTATTAATTTCAAGGTTAATTAATTTTAAGGTGTTAAAATATCTTATAATATGGTGAAATGAAAGGTTCTCTTAAATCTAGTAATTAGGTTTGGAATTTTAAAATGCTAATCCTTTTCAAATAAGCTAACTTGAAGCATTTTTGATTTCTAAACTTAATGACAGATTTAAACCTTTTAAACAATTAATTAAGAAAGGTGCACATGCTTTAAATGAACAAGGATTCTTATTTGAAGTGAAAAGGAATTTTAAACAAAGAATCTCTTCAAAGCACTTTAAAATGTTTATTTTGAATCCATAAATTATTGTGGGAAATTCTGTCCACAAGAAGTGGGAAATTCTGTCCACACTGACCACTTAAGCGGGAACTTCTGTCCGCAACCGTACGAAATTCTGTGTACAAAAAGGATTCAAAATAAAACATGATCTCTCTAATGTTACTTGGAAGAAAGGAAGTTTTCTTTGATTGTTTTTGCAGGCCGGAGAACAACCAAGGGAGTTCCTAAAAACATCAAAAGAGAGACACACATCTGAGGACGAAGAGCATGATTCCTCAAAGAGGATGATCCTCTATCTCCTCAAGGCATTGAAGCAAGATGAAGTAGCTTGAACAACTACGAAGAAGCTACATCAATGAGGCTACCTTAAGACATTCACCATGAACAGGGAGCACTTTAAATTTTCTAGCACCTTAATTAATTAATTTCCTTAGTAGTTTAATATGTGCTTAAGACTTGTTTGTTTAAAAACAAAGTAGTAGTTTATTTTACTTGGTTTGATGCATGAATACATACATCATGAATTGAATTGTTTCAATATCTATCATAGACTTTGTGATTCATACATAGATACCATGGACATGTCACTATGCATTTATACTTGTTTGCATAAGCATAACCTTGAAGATGTTTTGAAATCAAGGAAATAAACCCTAACCAAGTGAGGGAGTGAGCTAAACACTAAGCGAGATAGAAAGAATCACCATTGTTTTACACAATTGAATTTGTTTGAGTCTCTAATTTTGATAATTGTATGGAAATAATAGGAAATGATCAAGGCATTTTGTTCTTTAGAATTTAAACCCACTTGGCCAAATAAAACCAACCTTTGCTTAGGAATATCCTTTGCCACCCCATTTGAGCCTAACATTAGAAAATTTTTGTTCATAGTCCCCGAGCCTTAAAAAGAAAAACAATGCTGTCCCTAAAATTCTAAATTATGAGAGCATTTAAAAGTTGGATTATGGGCAAGAATCTCAGTTAGGGGGAGACAAGGATGGGTAGAGTGGGAATGTACAAAAGATGAATCAAAAGAACAAAATCAAGAAAAGAAGAACACATTCTATCCCAAAACAAGAAAATAAGAAAAAGAAAAAGGGATAGAAGAAAAAGAAAATAAGAAGCAAAAGGGTTGAGAAAGAAAAGTGTCGAAAAAGAGAACAGGTGACAACAAAGGATTGGTGCTCTCTTAATTGGAACAATTGCATACCCAGAAAAACCAATTTTATTTGTAGCCTAGCCCCATTAAAAGTCCTTCTGTGATCCTTGCATGACCATATTATGGATTGAATGGTGAGACAGGTAACAAATTAAATTGTTGTGATTCAATGGTGATCTTGAGCGAAAACACTCACCCTAAATTGGTCCACTGACAATTGAGCATAAAGATAAATTCCTTGGTGGAAAAGACATTGAATAGAGTAATTTGTTTATGCTATTAAAGTAATTGTGCATGTAACTTGTTCAGGTTATTCTATGATGTTCACAAAGTCTCAAGCTCAACTATCTGAAACATTTCAATTCATTGCATTAACCGATTGTTCATAAGCATTAATCTCTTGTGAGATAATTCTACTACCCCTTGTTTGAGGACAAACAAGGTTCTTAAGTCAGGGGGAGTGATAAGTGCCCAATTTACACAAAATTGACATATTAAAATAGCACTTATCTGTTATGTTTTTAAACGAATTATCTAATTTAATCCCTTTATTTTGTAGGATTTATAATATATTTTGAAGGTGGATGCAAGTAGCTTAATTAAGGAATAATCCCATAAAGAATGGAAGAAAAAGGGCAGAATTGGAAAAGAGCTTAAAAGAGAAGATTCTGGACGAAGGCACCACTCAGCGAGGAACAAGGCATCGCTCAGCGCTCAAAGACAAACTGCTCAGCGGAAGAACATTTGTCGCTCAGCGAAAGTACGTCGGCAAGCCACTTGCACCGGCGCCATCATTGAGCCAGCTGGAGCCAGCCAATAGCCGCGTGCCACGTCAGTGCCGCCCTGCAAAAAGCTACCGAGCATTTAATGAAATCGTGTAAAAGTACAATCGCTCAGCAATAGAGCGCCGCCGCCCAGCGATTCAGAGCTTATCGCTCAGCGGAGCCACCAAAATCGCTGAGCGATGGACCCCAAATTTTGCCTATAAATAGAGGAGGCCAAGGCCATTCGAGGGCATCATCCAACCCCCCTCCATTCTTCACTTCTTTCACATTTTCTTTGTATTATTAAGCTTAGTTTAGTTTAGGTTAGGAACAAAGATGAGGCTTGTGAAGGAGCCGGAGATCGAAGAAGCTTGGCAAAGCCATGGCCATGACGGCGTGAGCACGTGTCATGGTAAGTGCCTAAACATTGCCTCCAAGATTCTCTTGTAAGATGGGTTCCTAACCCTCTTTTTGTTGGGATTTTGATTACTATTGTAGTTCGCTTGTATCCATGTAACTATTACATATGAATCTATCTTTTTCTTATGATTTGCTTGAATGATTTCATGCCTAATGCTAGTTCTATTTAGTATTTTGATTCTTGATTTGGGACTTATTTACATGAACGAAATTTATGTTAACTAGGTCATAACCAAATTAAAATCAATAATGTTATGCTTAACTAGAACCTAGACTTGAACGTTGTGAATGAAAGTTACAATCATTAGAGTCTGACCTAAATCATTTCATCTAACCTTGTTGCCGTAACTGGATAAAGGTTAGCCGTTTTAACATCTGGATTAATGTTGGCATACTTTGTTAAGCTCGTGAGCGAGAGTGACAGTTTAACAAAGGAAACCTGTGATCTTGTCATGCGCGAAAGTGATGACAAGTTAAGATCTGGTGGCGGGCAATCAAACGATAGTTCTATGTAATAAGTAACTGGATGCATGAAACTATGATGTGATTAAAATTCCCAACAAGCTCCGGAACTACCTCTGATTTGTTTCCTATTTTATTTTCCTGTCTTTTATTTATTTAGTCTATTTAAATATAAATCAAATCACAAATCTTTCACCTCATTGTTTAATTAAATGAACTCAAGAATGGTATTTTTACAACTCCCTGTGGGATCGACCATACCCTATACTGCAATTGGATTCCTTTTGGAATCTGAAAGCCGTAAAGTAGGTATGTATATAAATATTTAATTTGAACGACAAAAGCGCATAGAAGCTTTCAACGAGCTTGGCATGGTTGTGACAAAACCTAAGCCGTGTCAAGATCCGAGAAAGTGGTTAAAAAGGCTTTCATCAAATTTGGCGCCGTTGCCGGGGAGTTGCGTCAAAAATACATTGCTTGAGTTTTGTTTAGTTAAACAATTGTGAATATTTGTAAAATATTGTATAGTCTTTATTTTCGTTATTTTATAAACTCTTGTTTAATCTTATTTGGTTAGTGTGAATTTTTCTTAGCAATTGCGAGGTAAGACTTCGAAAGAACCATTGTTGTTTGATCCAGAAATTGAAGCTACTTCTAGAAAGAACAGGAAAAAGAAGAAAACTCAACTAGCCAAACAAAGAGGAGAACAAGAGACAACATCATCATCAACTTCTTCAACCAACCAAGAAGAAACCATGGCCGAAACAACTGGAGCTGGTGGAGCTGGCACTGACACAGGAGCCAGTGATAATAGGGGATTTGTAAACTTTACCCCTAGAAATATTATTCGAATGAGCAGGACTACTGGAGCACAAAGACAACCTCAGATGCAACCTGGTTTGGTTCAATTGTTATATGCTAACCCCTTTGCAGGTTTGGATCATGAGGATCCATATGCTCATCTAACAAAGTTTTATGAACTCTGTGGGACCGCAGGAATGTCCGAGGCCGACGAAGAATCCATCTTTCTAAGGATGTTTCCCCTGACCTTGATTGGAAAAGCGAAGGAGTGGTTGCTAGACAGCCACAAAATATCTTGTCAAATTGGGATCAGTTGGAGGAAAAGTTCTGTTCTAGGTACTTTTCTCAATCTAAATTTATGGATTTGAAAACTGCAATTGCTACATTTGTACAGGCTCCGGGAGAAAGTTTGTGTGAAGCCTGGGAACGCTACAAATCCATGCTGAGAAAGTGCCCAAACCACGGGTTCGATGCGCTCACACAAATCCATATCTTCCGCAACGGACTTCAACAACAGCACAAACTTATGCTGGACGCTGCCACCGGTGGACAAATCATGTCCAAGATGCCGGAGGAGGCCATCTCCATTATTGATTCCATGGCCTTGACGCATCAACAAGGCCAGTATAACAGAGGTCCTAGGAGAGGAGGAGTGCTTGAGCTGGGACCCAACGATGCCATTCTTGCCCAACACAAGCAACTCCAACAACAGGTGGACGAGTTGAAGAAAGCCATGAGTGAGTTGCCAAAACAAATTAGAGAAGCTCGGGAAGAAAAAAGTCAACAGGTATTTTTATGTGAAATTTGTAATGGCGATCACCCGTCCAATGTTTTTCATTTCAGGGAAGAGGAGGTTCACTTCCTTAAAACCCAGCCACGGCCACCCCATCAAAACAATTTCCAAAGGGGGCCAAATCAAAATTTCAATCAGCCATGGAGGCAAGACGCCGGACTATCATTCCGAGCCCCGCAACAGCCGTACCAACCACCCCGCCCATATCAGAACCAATCACTCGTGCACTCAAGTTCCAAAATAGAGGAAACGTTCAATCAATTTATGCAACAATCAATGATAAATCAAAAGAATAACGAAGCCTCTATTAGGAACTTGGAGACACAATTGGGACAATTGGCTACTGATATAGCAGAGCTGAAAAAGAAAAGATTTACGGCTAATCCGGAGCTGAATCCCAAGGACTCTTGCCACGGGAGGAGAATTGATGATGAAGAAGAGAGCTAGAAAGGAAATGCGTCGGGCTAACGACGTTAAACGAAGCGCTGTCTGGGAGGCAACCCAGAGTTCTGTAAGTTTTTATTAGTTAGTAGTTTATTAATTTCAAGGTTAATTAATTTTAAGGTGTTAAAATATCTTATAATATGGTGAAATGAAAGGTTCTCTTAAATCTAGTAATTAGGTTTGGAATTTTAAAATGCTAATCCTTTTCAAATAAGCTAACTTGAAGCATTTTTGATTTCTAAACTTAATGACAGATTTAAACCTTTTAAACAATTAATTAAGAAAGGTGCACATGCTTTAAATGAACAAGGATTCTTATTTGAAGTGAAAAGGAATTTTAAACAAAGAATCTCTTCAAAGCACTTTAAAATGTTTATTTTGAATCCATAAATTATTGTGGGAAATTCTGTCCACAAGAAGTGGGAAATTCTGTCCACACTGACCACTTAAGCGGGAACTTCTGTCCGCAACCGTACGAAATTCTGTGTACAAAAAGGATTCAAAATAAAACATGATCTCTCTAATGTTACTTGGAAGAAAGGAAGTTTTCTTTGATTGTTTTTGCAGGCCGGAGAACAACCAAGGGAGTTCCTAAAAACATCAAAAGAGAGACACACATCTGAGGACGAAGAGCATGATTCCTCAAAGAGGATGATCCTCTATCTCCTCAAGGCATTGAAGCAAGATGAAGTAGCTTGAACAACTACGAAGAAGCTACATCAATGAGGCTACCTTAAGACATTCACCATGAACAGGGAGCACTTTAAATTTTCTAGCACCTTAATTAATTAATTTCCTTAGTAGTTTAATATGTGCTTAAGACTTGTTTGTTTAAAAACAAAGTAGTAGTTTATTTTACTTGGTTTGATGCATGAATACATACATCATGAATTGAATTGTTTCAATATCTATCATAGACTTTGTGATTCATACATAGATACCATGGACATGTCACTATGCATTTATACTTGTTTGCATAAGCATAACCTTGAAGATGTTTTGAAATCAAGGAAATAAACCCTAACCAAGTGAGGGAGTGAGCTAAACACTAAGCGAGATAGAAAGAATCACCATTGTTTTACACAATTGAATTTGTTTGAGTCTCTAATTTTGATAATTGTATGGAAATAATAGGAAATGATCAAGGCATTTTGTTCTTTAGAATTTAAACCCACTTGGCCAAATAAAACCAACCTTTGCTTAGGAATATCCTTTGCCACCCCATTTGAGCCTAACATTAGAAAATTTTTGTTCATAGTCCCCGAGCCTTAAAAAGAAAAACAATGCTGTCCCTAAAATTCTAAATTATGAGAGCATTTAAAAGTTGGATTATGGGCAAGAATCTCAGTTAGGGGGAGACAAGGATGGGTAGAGTGGGAATGTACAAAAGATGAATCAAAAGAACAAAATCAAGAAAAGAAGAACACATTCTATCCCAAAACAAGAAAATAAGAAAAAGAAAAAGGGATAGAAGAAAAAGAAAATAAGAAGCAAAAGGGTTGAGAAAGAAAAGTGTCGAAAAAGAGAACAGGTGACAACAAAGGATTGGTGCTCTCTTAATTGGAACAATTGCATACCCAGAAAAACCAATTTTATTTGTAGCCTAGCCCCATTAAAAGTCCTTCTGTGATCCTTGCATGACCATATTATGGATTGAATGGTGAGACAGGTAACAAATTAAATTGTTGTGATTCAATGGTGATCTTGAGCGAAAACACTCACCCTAAATTGGTCCACTGACAATTGAGCATAAAGATAAATTCCTTGGTGGAAAAGACATTGAATAGAGTAATTTGTTTATGCTATTAAAGTAATTGTGCATGTAACTTGTTCAGGTTATTCTATGATGTTCACAAAGTCTCAAGCTCAACTATCTGAAACATTTCAATTCATTGCATTAACCGATTGTTCATAAGCATTAATCTCTTGTGAGATAATTCTACTACCCCTTGTTTGAGGACAAACAAGGTTCTTAAGTCAGGGGGAGTGATAAGTGCCCAATTTACACAAAATTGACATATTAAAATAGCACTTATCTGTTATGTTTTTAAACGAATTATCTAATTTAATCCCTTTATTTTGTAGGATTTATAATATATTTTGAAGGTGGATGCAAGTAGCTTAATTAAGGAATAATCCCATAAAGAATGGAAGAAAAAGGGCAGAATTGGAAAAGAGCTTAAAAGAGAAGATTCTGGACGAAGGCACCACTCAGCGAGGAACAAGGCATCGCTCAGCGCTCAAAGACAAACTGCTCAGCGGAAGAACATTTGTCGCTCAGCGAAAGTACGTCGGCAAGCCACTTGCACCGGCGCCATCATTGAGCCAGCTGGAGCCAGCCAATAGCCGCGTGCCACGTCAGTGCCGCCCTGCAAAAAGCTACCGAGCATTTAATGAAATCGTGTAAAAGTACAATCGCTCAGCAATAGAGCGCCGCCGCCCAGCGATTCAGAGCTTATCGCTCAGCGGAGCCACCAAAATCGCTGAGCGATGGACCCCAAATTTTGCCTATAAATAGAGGAGGCCAAGGCCATTCGAGGGCATCATCCAACCCCCCTCCATTCTTCACTTCTTTCACATTTTCTTTGTATTATTAAGCTTANTCATAACCAAATAAAAATCAATAATGCTATGCTTAACTAGAACCTAGACTTGAACGTTGTGAATGAAGTTACAATCATTAGAGTCTGACCTAAATCATTTCATCTAACCTTGTTGCCGTAACTGGAATAAAGGTTAGCCGTTTTAACATCTGGATTAATTGTTGCGTACTTTGTTAAGCTCGTGTGCGAGAGTGACAGTTTAACAAAGGAAACCTGTGATCTTGGCATGCGCGAAAGTGATGACAAGTTAAGAACTGGCGGCGGGCAATCAAATGATAGTTCTATGTAATAAGTAACTGGATGCATGAAACTATGATGTGATTAAAATTCCCAACAAGCTCCAGAACTACCTCCGATTTGTTTCCTATTTACTTTTATGTCATTTATTTACTTATTTATTTAACTATCAATTTATCAAATCCTTCACTCCATTGTTTAATTAAACGAACTCAAGAACGGTATTTTTGCAACTCTCTGTGGTTCGACTATACCCGACTATACTGCAATCGGATTCCTTTGGAATCTGAAAGCCGTAAAGTAGGATATATATATATATATATAAATTTAATTTGAACGACAAAAGCGCAGATAAGCTTTCTACGAGCTTGGCATAGTTGTGACAAAACCTAAGCTGTGTCAAGATTCTAGAATGTGGTTAAAAAGGCTTTCATCAAGCTCAGCGAAACCATATTAATCGCTCAGCGCCAGAGGAGAGAATCGCTAAGCGATACAACCCTTATCGCTGAGCGAAGGCATGTCGGCAGCAACTTGCACGCGGCGCCATCATTGCGCCAACTGGAGCCAGCCTGACGCCGCCCTGAAAAGCTGCCAGAGCATTTATTATTCTGTGTAAAAAATACAGCCGCTCAGCGATATAGTACACGCCGCTCAGCGACTTCCCCCTTATCGCTCAGCGGTGACCCCCAAACCGCTGAGCGAAGGCACCCAATTTTTGCCTATAAATAGGGGGAGGCCGAGGCATTTTGGATCATCCATCTAATCCCTCATCCACTCATTCCTCCCTCACCATTTCCTCCATCCTCCACATATTCTTAAGATAGGGTTAGGTAGAAAGTTAGGGTTTAGAAGCTTTCCTTAACAGAAGTGCTGCTGGATTGCTAACGGTTGTAGATCGTGGTGGACGTGTGGAGACATTTCACCATTCCTCTCAACCTATCTTCGCTCTAAGCCCTGTAAGTTTGCAATCTATCCATGATAATGGATAGCTAACTTCTTATTTGTTGGGATCTGATGCGCTGTATTGCTTAAATGTATCCATCTTGACTTATGTTGATAATTCTATGAAGTTCTATGATTTTAATTATTGATCTTGCACTTAATGCTAGTTTTTGTTTAGTGCTTTGATTCTTAACCTGAGACTTACTTGTTTAAGTGAAAGCTATCCTAAGTAAGTTATAAACCAAGATAAGTTCAAACTGCTATGCTTAAAGCTTGACTTAATGTTTTAAATGTTGTGGACGTGAGTTACCATCATTTAATCTGACCTAGATCAAATCATTTAGTTCTTAACCGCCATAACTGGAAACCAAGAACTAATCGCTTTAACACCTGCATTAACATCAAGGTACTTTGTTAAGTGTGTGCAATACATTTGGCAACTTAATAAAGGAACTTGTGATCTTAACATGCTCTAACGAGATGATTAAGTTAAGAACTGGTGGCGATAAAATCAAAAGAACTCATAGATCTTATTAACTAAGTTACTGGTTACATTGAGGTAATATTGCAATTCAAATCCCAACAAGCTTCTTTACCTGCCTAAACTTAAGTTCATTATCATTTCATACTTTACTTGCAATTGTCTATTGTTAATTTCCTCATCAAAACCACATCGCTTCTCATAGCTTGAAATATCTCAACTCCAAGATAATTGTTTTAAACACAATCCCTGTGGATACGATTATACCCGTCTATACTGCAATTGGATTCCTCGTGAATCTGAAAGCTGTAAAAAGGATATATTAAATTGACGAGAGTGCAAAACCCAGTAAAAAAAAAGCTTTCAACAAGGAGGTGGAGCTGTGATCAGTGCTTGTGGTGAACCGTCCCATACCCTGCCGAGTTACACCACCGGTTTCCCCAGAGCCAGAGACTCCCACCGACGGCGAGCCCGCTCCTTACGAGAAGGACGTGGAGGTTGATCCAGTCTCCGTGAGACTGCGACCGCCAGATGTACCGGTGCCCTCATCACCCGAGGAGCCAGAGCAGGAGCAGGAGGACGAGCCGGAGGAGCCGGAGCAGGAGGATGAGAAGGAGGATCCGGAGGAGGAGCCTAGCGAGGACGAGCCAGAGATCTGATCAGCCCTATTCCCTGACCCTGTCATCAGTGACGACACCTTTTTGCCAGTAGCCCTAGCTCTATGTGTATTTTGATGTATGTCATTTTGTAGCTCTGATAGTATGTACGAGCTTAGGATATGCATAGCCCTTTTGATGTACTAGTACAGTATCTACGATATGTATATATGACTTTCTGACATGTATGACTTTAACTGTTGGACCCACTTGTTACTGTTTACTTTACTGTTTATGTATGTACTTGTATGACAGACGACGCTTGCACTTATCTATTATACGACTATATGGGACTTATGATAGTTCACGCGCATGGCTCTAGTTTGACGCATAACAATAACTTATGTTTAAAAAGAAAAAAAAGTGGGTCCTTACTTTCAGTTAACTTAATTATTTTCCGAAGTAAAGTAGGGACTATCAGTATTCCCACACCGCAGATAACAACCTAGCAGACGCAGATTATGACTTAAGCATAAGCTGCTAACCTAAGGTGTTACACCTAACACCTAAATGATAACCTGGTCCTCATGATGCATGATATCATAATCTTAATATGTCCAATGTTCCACATACATCCTAGACGTTAATATTCCTCAGTTACATCAATGCTTATTGGACTATGTGCCCCAAGACAGTTTCCATGGGACCTCTACGTCTCTGACCGCTCAGCGTTACCTTGGGTCCGCTCAGCGGTATTTGAGACCATTAAAGTATCTTTTCAAAATCTCTCCTCAAAGGGGCCTTCAAGTCGCTCAGCGGTTCACTGGACAGCTCAGGGGTCTGATGCCTAGTTCTAGAAACATTTTCCATCCTCATCGCTAAGTTCCTACCTGGCCACTCAGAAAAGCATAGGGCCACTCAGCGATACACTTCGCTCAGCGATGAACAAGGCCACTCAGCGGTTCATGAGGCCGCCTGGGCGAACCTGAATCATACTCCTTTGCTTTCTTGCCTTTCTTTCCCTCCTTTCTCATGGCCACTTCTTGGGATTCTTACACATGTTCCACCAATCATAATTCCATCTAGTCCAAGTCACAAGACCCTTCAGAATTACTCTTAAATCCTAGCATGGAAGTTCTAGCATACATAATCATAAGAGAATACAAGCACATAATCAAGTATCAACCACCAAGGGAGTGAGTAAGCTAGAGTTACCGACTTCTTTAGAGGCTTGGAGGAGGTTGGAGATGGTGGAGAAGACGCAGGTTCCTTGGTGGTTTAGCCGTCCCAGATCGCTTCCTTAATCTAGCAGTGTTCCGGCAGGGTTTCTGTACCGAACGATTTTTCAGCAGAGATTCAGGGGGAATGAGAGAATTCTGAAAAATGAAAGGAAATGAAGGGCTATTTGAAACACCCTAGCTAGTTGGCCTATGCTTAAGTCACAAGCTTTTCTGGCTAGGTGGTTATCTTTTGGTGCTGGGAACTATTTATGTTCTAAGTTACCTTTTCAAACTAGCTGATAAGTGCCCAATTTATGCAAAATTGACCTATCAAAATGGAACTTATCTATTATGTTTTTAAATGAATTATCTAAT
Organism: Nissolia schottii; assembly: GCA_003254905.1. Lineage (NCBI taxonomy): Eukaryota > Viridiplantae > Streptophyta > Magnoliopsida > Fabales > Fabaceae > Nissolia > Nissolia schottii. The sequence continues at coordinate 27,390 of QANU01088897.1, forward strand.
TAATTTCCCATATTTTGTAGGATTGCTAATATATTTTAAAGATGGATGCAAGTAGCCTAAGTAAAGAATAATCCCATGAAGAAAGGAAGAAAAGGGCAGAATTGGAAAAGAGCTTAAAAGAGAAGATTCTAGACGAGACACCGCTCAGCGAGGAACTACACATCGCTCAGCGCTCAAGAGCAAATCGCTCAGCGGTATAACACTTATCGCTCAGCGAACTTAGGTCGGCAAGCAACTTGCACCGGCGCAATAAATGCGCCAGTTGGAGCCAGCCTGGCGCCGCCATCCACGTCAGCGCCGCCCTGCAAAAGCTGCCGGAGCATTTAATGAAGACGCGTAAAAGTACAATCGCTCAGCGATAGTGCGCCGCCGCCCAGCGATAACGAGCTAACCGCTCAGTGATGGTATCAAAACGCCCAGTGATTTGCTTGAATGGTTTTACACTTAATGCTAGTCTTTGTTTAATGTTTTGATTCTTGATTTGGGATTTAGTTGTATGAACGATAGTTATACTAATTAAATCATAACCAAGTTAAGATCAACATCATTATGCTTAACTAGATTCTAGGCTTGAACGTTGTGAACGAACAGTTACAATCATTAGAGTCAGAACTAAACCATTTCATCTAATCTTGTTGCCATAACTGGAAT
>QANU01088897.1:28241-50509 GCA_003254905.1 Nissolia schottii
CGATAGTTCTATGTAATAAGTAACTGGATGCATGAAACTATGATGTGATTAAAATTCCCAACAAGCTCCGGAACTACCTCTGATTTGTTTCCTATTTACTTTTTATGTTGTTTATTTACTTATTTAGTTTAGTAAAACAAATTATCAAATCCTTCACTTCATTGTTTAATTAAATGAACTCAAGAATGGTATTTTTGCAACTCTGTGGATTCGACTATACCCGATTATACTGCAATCGGATTCCTTTGGAATCTGAAAGCCGTAAAGTAGGATATATATATATATATATAAATTTAATTTGAACGACAAAAGCGCAGATAAGCTTTCTACGAGCTTGGCATAGTTGTGACAAAACCTAAGCTGTGTCAAGATCTTAGAAAGTGGTTAAAAAGGCTTTCATCACTAGCGTTACCAAAAATATGGGCCATTTTGAAATTTCTTTCTTAAGTATGGGTTTCTAGAAAATAAAGAGCCATGCGAGTAATACATCGTGTAATGGTATAGCAAGAGATAAAGGAAGTGCAAGTACATTGTCGTAGGGAGATCCGTCGGCAGAAGTACACATAAGGGCCCAAATACACACAACATAATAATATATTACCAGTACATAATTTTGTCCATATCATTATATTATACATATAAGTTCAGTATAAAGTACATATAGAACAACTAGAAAAGTCTACGTACACGAGTGGTAACTACTCACTTCGTGCACGATACAAACCTACTCCTATAGCTGCTATGGGATCTTGGGGTCCTGCCTCCTACTCTGACTCCTCCTCCTGCTCATCTGGGTCCTCCTCTCCTGCAGCCTCATCCTCGTTAGATAGGTCGGTCACCGCGGTGAAATCTCGGTGGGCAAAGTGTAACATCCCGATTTTTTTTTCTTTAGAGAAATATTCGAAAAATATAAATGATTAATTAATTTTTAATCATGATTAGCGAATTGAGGCGGAAAATTTTAGTTAAAATATCCCTAGGAATTTAGACGTGTCGCGGTAGAAAATTCGGCAGACAACTGAACAGCCATTGGTTGCCGATGAAATTTGGCACGCAAAACGGTGTACGTGAAAATAATCTCCTGGAGAAAAATTCACAAACACCTTAAACATTAATACCTTAGGTAGGTGGAAATTTGAGGGTCGCGACAGTCCAAACGGAATATTTTTCGGACGATCGTGCGCGACGCACCGAGACTGCGAGCGATAAAACACGAGCGAACCGGGACCGGGAGAAATTAAAATCTCCTCAGCAGCATGGTGATGGGCTGCACGGTTAGTGAAGGGAATTTTAGTCAAAAATATCTCCCTAATTTAATCTTCCAAATGTCTATCACCATACCTCATCAAATCATAAACCATACCTTCTACTATTCACCTTTTTACTAAATTTCAACAAAAATTAATTTCTCTTCCCTCCATTTCAGCCTCTTGGCCGAACCCCCCGCAGCCCCTCCTCACTTCATTTTTCATCTTCAACCCATTTCCTCTCTTAGCATTTCCAAGCTCCAAGAAACACCATAGTCTCCAAGGTAAAAATCAAGCATTCCTCCATTATTTTCCTTCTCCAAAACCGAACCCCACAAGCCCCAAGTTCCCTCATCTCATTCTCATTTTCTTCCACTAAAAATCTAGAGAAGAATCCTTACCTTGTTCTCTCTAGAAAACTCAAGCCACTCCTCACAAGAACACAAGCACATCACCCCATTTTGAAGGAAGCAAGCAAGTGGTGCTCCAACACTTTGGAGGCTTCTTGTCAACACTCCCACCACCAACCAAGGAACTCTTTGGAAGTGGGTAACTTAGGCTTTTACTCACTCCCTAATGCTCTTGAGCTTGTGGATGATTATGTGTGTTATGTGTGTTTATGTTTATGTGTTTTATGCCTTGAAATGAACTTGCATGTGTTGCTAATGATTTGATTAGGATAAATATATTTTTGATTGTTAAGATTTGTGGGTAAACTCACTAAAACCCTTCCTTGATGGTTCTATGCCTTTTTGCATGTTTATGTGATTTATGAGAAAATGCACATAATATGTGTTTTAGGCTTAAAAATGAATTTACTTGCATTATTAATGATTTGTTTTAGATGAATGTGATTTGAAGATGATAATAAGTGATTTATAAAGGCTGGAATATGTGGAAAATGTTTTAGGGTTGTACATGGAAGAGTTTTGAGGAAAGGTGACATAGAGCAAAAATTGGATTTTTGGCATAAAAAGGGCAAAATGGTCATTTCGGGAATTTCGGGTATTTAGACTAAAAATCTGGGTTTCTTTTTATGAAAAATGGGTTTAGAGATATCAAAAACCTTGGGGTCAAGACTTGAGTCCATTGGATTATGGTTAACTAAAATTTTGAAGGAAATCGGTTTTTATGGGCAAAGATGGCATTTTGATCAAAAAGGGCAAATCTGTAATTTCGGGTATAAGGGTTGAAAATCTGGGTTTATTATCATGAAAAATGGGTTCAGAGGTATTAAAAACCTTAGGGTCAAGTCTTGAGTCCATTGGGTTATGGAGAAATAAAATTCCAAAGAAAAATCGGTTTTTATGGACAAAAATGGCATTTTGATCAAAAAGGGCAAAACTGTAATTTCGGGTAAGGAAATTAAAAATCTGGGTTTGTTTTCATAAAAAGTGGGTTCAGAACTATGAAAAACTTTAGGGTCAAGCTTTGAGTCCATCGGTCAACGGTTGATTAAAAATTCTAACGAAAAACAGTTTTTTTTGGGTACACTTGGCTTGGTCACCCCTTGGTGGCTTATGTTTGCTTGTATGTGTTTATGTGCTTGTATGCTCTATGAACATGTTATGTTAGAAATGTTATGTTATGCTCTATGAACATGTTATGTTTCTAAGCATGTATGTGTATGTATGTTAGAAGTTTGGTTAGGACTTAGGAGTGATTCTGAAGGGTCCTGTGACCTGGACTAGATAGGATTTTGATAGTTAGAATATGTGAAGTATGTGCATTCCATGCATTTTATGATAAGAAAAGTTAAAGAATTTGAAGTAAGTAGGAGATAAGTAAAGATTACGAAGTGAACAATAGGAAACAAGTCATGACATGCTGCAAGTACTGAAAAGAAGTGAAATTCTGAAATGCTGCTGAAAACTCTGAGGCCGTGATCACGAGAGCCAAATAACAAGCCCATTTCAGTAGGTCCGAGGGACATACTGAAGATGGAAGCCCGCCACAGGTGGTGTCGATATGGCATCCCTGCAAGGTGTGCGGTTATCACGCCTAGCACGGTCGAAAGAGGGCAATGCTAGGTGGGGGTACAATATCCGCCCACTGCCGATGGGTCAGAGAGGACACGCGGCAGGTGGAAGCCCACCGCAGGAAGGTCGAAAGAGGGCCTACACTGGGGGTGCGAGGTTATTTCGTCATAGCAGGGTCGAAAGAGGGCAATGCTATGGTGGAAATAACATATATTCCAAAAGCATGTTCATTCTGCTGCGCACTATTATATGTAACCGTTATTCTGTAACTACCGTCAAGAGAACGCTCGAGACGGCTATGTATGTACACGTAATGTTAATAAGCACGAGAACATAGTAAGCAAGAGTAGTTCCCCTATCACCTAGTAATGTAGATAAAGCCGTTCAGAACTTAGGCCAGATAATAATCAGTAGGATGTTAGTATATTTGCACACTTAGAAATCTCTGAGCGGCCTGAAGTCCGACCTAATGTGACACGAGATCCACAGGAGCTAAAGTTATTCACACTGAGAACCTACCGTTCTCACTCCCACTGCCTTATGACTTCAGGGACATATGACGACTCATACTACGAGGACGCGGACGAGCAGACCGAGGAGCCATGAGCGGTCATGTCAGGATGTTTGCCCAGAGACAGCTGGATACTGGGATTTTGATCAAGGGCCTGCTGAGTAGTATTCCAGTAGCCCTTGCATTTTGATATTTTGTATTTTGGATTATGGGTATGATACTTTCGGATTATGTATATGCTATTTGTACTTACTTATGATAATTATAATTTCATGATCTTTTGATGGACCAAATGTATGTATATTTTATGCCTTATCACTATACTGTTATCCGCTAAGCCCAAAGGCCTTACCGCTTGTTATACTTGTTCTTCCTACGCATGGCTCTATTTTTGTAGTTAATCAATGCAAATGGAAAGTTTAAAATTGGTCCTTATTTTCTTAACCAACTATTTGCGAAATTAACAAAGGACTAAGGTATTCCGACCGGGTGGTAAACAACCTAGTGAGCTTGCGTGCGACTTAAGCGTATGCAGTTAGCTAGGGTGTTTCACAAAGCGGCGCGGTAATACTGGGAGCACCCTCTTTCTAGCGGTCGTCCGGCGGCCTCGTCCTCGGACTGGTGGAGTGGACGCACCGGGGTCCGTGGCTGGCTCGACTTCCGGCTCAGGCTCAGATCAGGGTACCTCCCCCTCACCATTGAGGTGGATCGGATCACGGATGCTGCTCCCGGGTCGCTCGTCCACCCAAATGGGACGCATCGGGGAGGACCCTGGTCCTCTAAGTCTCCGCCTGGGGGGTGTCTCAGGCTCGTTAGGCATGTTGGCTGGCGCAAAGGTGCATGTCTCAATGAGAGTATCCGTGCGGAAGTTACGCTGACGTGTGGGAGTAAACAACCAGACGTCCTTGGCGGGCGGGGAAGTCATGACTGCAATCTGGAGTCATACACGAGTAGGGGTAAGAACGACTTCGTTCTTAGTGGGAACTCGGCGTGGTTTCTATGGTTCAATTACTCGGGCAGAGTCCAGGCCACTCAGGAAAACCTCTAAGTGTCATGCATACTAAATCCCTACTAGTTATTATCTATAACCTACGTCCTAAGCAGCTTTACCTAAGCTACTAGGTGATGAGGTTACTAGTCTTGCCATTATCTAGGCTCCGTGCTCATTAACTTTTTCGTGCTGCTAGGTACATAATAGTCGTCTTGGGTCATTCCCTTGACAATACATAATGAATAAACATATATGGATACATACATACCTGCATACATACTGGCATACATACATACGTTCATTCATTCATAGATGTGACTGTATAGTGCATGAGGGAAATCTGGGAATCTCTTACGCATACCAACTCACCCGGGTTAGTGTCCTTCTTTAGTCCTTTCACCCATGTAATCGTGGACTAGGTTACAACCTCTTTCTTGCCACTATTGTATCGACCCAGTGGCGCTCTTTACCGGTATGGTAGCTAACCATGTAAAGCTCATAGGAGAAAATCATCGAATACAATAGGTACAACCACCCCCTAACAGGAATGGCGAGGGACCGGCCCTTGGGCACGATCAGGCATGGATACGTTTCTCTGTACTCTTCTCTTTACTGGGGTCCCCCTTTTCTTTTCTACAGGACTTGTCCTGTTCTCTTTTTCTCTCTCGGGCCTTAGCCCGTTCTGTCATACTCAAGTCTCTCTACCTGCGTAGGTCTGACCAACCCAGCTTGCCGAATTGGTGAGGGGCGTGTTTTTAAGACGTGCCAAGAGAATGGGGACTTCCTAAGATATAACTATTTACTCTGACTAAGGTCGTCCGAATCCTTGGTGATCGGAGCCTTAATACTCTGCTTTATTTCCTAGGGTCCAATGATGTACCTTTAACTTTACTGAATACCTCTAGTTATCTAGGGTCGTCCTAACTCCTATGACAACCGTTTCCTCATGATGCATACTTTTGTGTACCAAAATAGGCATACCCTCACTCATTGGATCCCTTGGAACCACTAAAATCTCAAGTCCTTCAGGTTTCATTCGAATGTCTAGGGTTACATTCGAATGAATCCCTGCGAGTTATTTCATTCAGCTGAATTGGGGTTTCATTCGATTGAAACCTTCAGAGTTCTTTCATTCGAATGAACTCGGGATTCAATCGATTAAAATTCGAAGATTTTCTTTCATTCGACTGAATAAGAATTCAATCGATTGAAAGCTAAAATTGGCTTTCATTCGATTGAAAACTTCTTTCAATCGATTGAATGCTGATGGAATGGGGTCCCGAGACTTCAATTCTCATTTTCTCCAGAAGTTCACTGTTTCTAGGGCTCCAATCAGTACAGTTATGCATTTCATTTGTCAAAATCTCTCAAAACCCTCTTTACCCTATAATCCCTCAATTTCCTACTTAACAATTTTACAGTCAAACATACAAAAAAACACATAAAATTACAAAATTAAACCACATAGACAGTGGGCTTAGAGTTACCCACATCCGATGGAGATTCTGATTTGATAGCTTTGATGCTAGAAATTTCCTGATTGCAATGGTGTGCTCCGGCGATTTTTCCAAGACTCCAGCAAGAAACTGAGATGTGTCGGAACGGGACTGGTGTTTATGAAAATGACCGAAAGCTACGTAAAGTTTCTGAAGAATATGTGGCTATTTATAGCCACAGCTGTGGCCTTTTTCCCTTTTTCATTTCTCTTTTTCTTTTTTCATTTATACTTCTGTTGGTATTATTATTATTATTATTATTATTATTATTATTATTATTATATTTATTATATAAATATCTCCTGATGGAGATAGGAAACCTTACCAGGACCAGCTCCGGTTTCGTTTGATCGCGTTTTGTCCAAAATGTCTCACACCCGATTGTCCTAAAAATATTCCGGACATACCGTTGTGATCCTTTAATTTTTCCCTTCGATCCAGGAGCTGGCACTCAGGGATTTCAGACATTCTTGCCGTGTCAAGAAATTCCACAAGTGTTTTTGGGTATCCGAAACAACTCTAGTTCTAGCCGAAACTCACCCGATGTGAAACACCCTAGCTAACTGTTTACACGTACGTAGTAAACAAAGCTCACTAGGTTGTTGTCTACTTGGTCGGAATACCTTAGTCCACAGTTATCTTTTGAAAATAGTCATTGCTCATAAAATAAGGACCCGTTTTAAACTTTTGCTTGTATTACATCAATACTAAAATAGAGCCATGCGTTGGAATAAAACAGATATAACAAAGCGGATAACATTATCGTACTTAGAAACTGTAATATACATCCAGTGGGTCCACCGTACAAAGTCACATCATTGTATACATAATAAGTACAATATACATCACATACACATAAACTGTAATATTGAATACATAAGTCAGAGTACATCACATCCAAAATACAAGGACTACTGGAATGCTACTCAGTAAGTCCTTGGCAAAATAGAAAAATCTATCTATCTCCTAGCCGCTCATGGCTCAGCTGGCGGCTCTTCTGCATCCTCAAAATAAGATTCATCATCTTCTGTACCTTAAGTCATAAAATAGTAGGGGATGAGAACGGTAGGTTCTCAGTGGGAATAACCTTAGTTCCTGAATCGTACATTAGATTATGTCGGACTTCAGGCCGCTCAGAGATCTCTAGTGAACATACATACTAAAGTCCCTACCATTTATTATCTGGCCTATCTGAACGGCTTTATTTGCATTAATATGTGACATGGGAACTACTCTTGCTTACTACATTCTCGTGCTGATTAACATTTCGTGTAAACCGTCTCGAGCGTGCTCTTGACGGTACGGCATAACAGCAGATTATATATTCAAATCAAACTGAATAACAGCATATAATCAGAGTACACTCAACATAACAGAATCACTCAAATATGCATCACAGAATCATCCAATACAGACATAACAGAGTTCAGAAAAATACATGCAGCAGAATCATCAGCATAACATGTCTAACAGAATGTAGCAGAATAACAGAATAAAACAGCATGACAGAATATAACAGCATAGCAGCATATAACAGCGTAACAGAATACAGCAGCATAACAGAATAGGTGTTATTCCCACCATAGTAATGTCCTCTGTTGACACTAGTATGACGGAATAACCTCACACCCTCAGTATAGGCCGACACTGTCCAGACCTTACTGCGGTGGGCTTCCACCTGCCGTGTGCCCCCTCGGGACCCCTCGACAGTGGGCGGATATTGTACCCCCACCTAAGCTTGCCCCCTTTCGACAATGCATAGGCGTGGTAACCGCACACCTCCAGGTATGCCATCTCGACACCACCTGTGGCGGGCTTCCACATTCAGGATGCCTCGACCTCCTGAAGTGGGATCATAGTGGCTCACGTGATCACGGCCTTTCAGCATGGGCATATAGCCTTTTCAGTATTGGGCATTTAGCCCTTTTCAGCATGTGGCATATAGCCATATTTCAGCAGCATTGGGCATTGGCCCTTATTCAGCAGCATTGGGCATTGGCCCTAGTTCAGCAGCATTAATGGTACCTGCAGCATGGCATACTGGTTTCCCTATGGTTCATTTCAGCATCTTTACTTATCTCTGAGTTTATTATCATGTCTTTAACTAAGTGTCTCATGAATGCATGACATATCACAGATTTCATCATAAAGTACACATAACATGCATGGTCAATACTATTTCATGACATACAGCATACACGTGCATCCAATTCAACTATCAATCATCATTACAGCATCAATACCATACTATGAGCCTCAAGAGGGTACCATCAGCTTTCCTTAGTCTCAAGCCGCTCAGCGAAAACTGAGGTTCGCTCAGCGGTTTGAACCTTAGCGCTTGGCGATAAAGGTTGTATCGCTCAGCGGTACTGACCTTATCGCCCAGCGGCTGAAACTTTCCCGAATTTTCTTCCACCGCCTTACTTTAAAAATATCTTTTTCACTTTCCACGTAAGTCTTGTCTCGCTCAGCGGCGCCTGAGACCTCGCTCAGCGGCCCCTGTTCGAGACATGAAAACCGAATTGCTCATCTCTTCCATTTTCTCCCCTTTGCTTCCATGGAACCCTACATGAGTCTCACACATAATTCAAGCATAATAACCACATCTAATCCAGGTCACAAGACCCTTCAGAATTGTCTCCCTAAGTCCTAACCTCATTTCTATCATTTATGTCCATAACTCAAAATTCACATACAATTGCATACAAGCATACAACACTTAGCCACCATCAAAGAGGTGAGGAACTAGGGTTACCCACTTCCTCAAGGACTTGTTGATGCTAGAAGGAAAAGGAAATCAAGCCTTGCTTGCTTGTTTGAAGTCTTCTTGACCTAAAATGAAAACTTGACATAATTAGGGCAAACATGGTTATGGAAGCTTGATTCTTCACCAAGGGATAAAACTCACCAACTATGCTTGCTTTGCCTTCCTTAGGGACTTAAGGATGAATTATGATGAGAGGAAAGATGAACTTGAAGCTTTCCTTGCTTCCTTGAGCTTTTCTTGCCAAGAAAGAACAAACCTAGGTTATGGAGTTCCTAGGGTTTTGGAACTTGATCTCTTGGATTCCACTTGAAGAGAAACTCTAATTCTTGATGTTAGCTTGCCTTCTTGATGGCCTTGGAAATGATTGATGATGATGAGAACAAAGAAGGATAGTTATGCTTTGATGATTATGGAGCTTGAAACCTTAGAATTTAGGAAGAAGAAAGGAAATAAGTTTAGAGTGTTTGTGTGTGTGTGCTCGGGTTTGGGGGGGGGCTGGCCGTAGGTTTAGTGGCCTTGGTTCATAATTTATTTTCCAATTTTACCCTTAGTTCATAATTTATTTTCCAATTTTACCCTTAGTGTATTTTAGGTTATGTTTGTTCATTAATTGGTTATGTCCGGACGTCCTAAAAATATTCCGGGCATACCGTTGTGACCTATTAATTATCCTTGTTAATGTTAAAAATCTTGGATGACATATTCTTATATTTAATTTCACATTCATATATTTTAGACTCCTATGAGTCGTAAAGAAATTACAACAAAACCCTAATTTCGATCCAAACGTCACCAGACGTCACGAGATCGTCAAAGAATTATTTTTAACTAATATTACAGGGATAAAATTAATATTTGAATTTTATTTTATTTTTATCTCACCTTTTCCTTCTTATTAGATTTTTAATTCTTCCCTAATTAGCATTTTAATTGAAGAGAAAAAGTCGAGTTGTTACACGATGGCTCTGAAAAATTTACGGGACAACGAAACCTAACCCTTATCCCTAAATCCCTAGGGGTTTGGAGGTTTAATTCCCCACCCCCGTTTTCTTAACGTCTCTCGACTGTTTTCGACGGCGTAGCTGACGGGCTTTCTGAACGGGAAGGATTTGGGATGTTACACTATTTATAGGGGAGGGAAACCGTGGGGTTCAAGGGCAATTTGGTCCACAATTTTTGGCCAAAATTACCATTATGCCCCTTTCTAATTTAATTACTTAATTATTTATTGATTTAGATAATTAAAAGGTCACATCGATGAAAAGTAAACTGTACTTTATTATTTTTCTCCATAATATCTGTTGCCATCACGTGGGGAATTGGATTTTGGGCCTCTCTCGGTCTCATTTTGCTCGTGTTTGGCCATTCGCAGTCTCGATGCATCGCGCACGGTCGTCCGAAAAATATTCTGAGCATACCAGTGCGACCCCCTAATTTCCCTTGACCTAGAATTGGGGTCAACTCAAGGCTTTTGTGACTTTTTCTCAGGACGAGTATTCTTCACAGATACCTTTAATACATCGTTGAGCCCTAGTGACTGCAGACCACCATTCTGCTGGCAGTTTCACTATTGCCCAACCTCCCAATGAGGTCGTGGGGCTATTCTAAGGTGTTTGTACCTTTTTCCCGGTACAAGTTAGGTTTCCAGAGACTTGGGACTCTCCGCTCAGTTCTACTGGCTAAACGGGGCTGTTCTAGTGTCTACGGAATCATCCGAAGCTGAACCGATTTCCGTTTTTCTGACACTTTAGGTTTTTCACCCATCTCTAGGGGTCAAGAGGAATCGTTTGAGTGTAAGCAGAATTTGGCAATACCAAACAGAATAATTTCTACTGACCTCGATATATTAACTCCTACAAAGGGCTCTATGAACAGTTATTTGGAGAAATGTTCACTAAGAAAGGAGTGGGATGTTACAGCCTCTAGCGTTCCATTCACCACGTCCTCCACCTTTTGGGCTTCTAAGATGAAGGACCACCTATTAGCCTTCCAAGATGAAGATATAGCGCCATTATGGCAAAGTGCAACTTGGCGCGATTATGAATTGAATCAATCTAAATTTTTTTATTCTTACTATTGGTGTATGAAGGAAGTCAAATACTATAGATAGCGATCCATGAGATTACTAAGCAAAGCGTGACGAATTGTGTCATTGGTTCTAAAAATTGGGTTTGTTTCAGCAGAGCTGCTAATCTAACACGAGTTTTATGCACAGCTTAAAAGTGCTTCTACGTGGAGAAAAATTGGATTAGGATTCGACTTTATATATTTTGGTTCGACTTTCTATAATAATGTTCAATCAACTTATTAGATTTTACATTATTAAGGAAATGCGTAATGAATTATTTCTTCAAAAACATAACTTTATTTGAACATTTGTTTTGTCCGCTCGTCGCACGAGTTTGAACATAGTTAACTTAATTTAGGGGAGGTCCCTTTAATTATCCCTAAACAATAACGTTAGCTGATTTACCGCTAAAATCTTTGTTTTCCCTTACACTGATCTAGGCAATACTAAAGTTGAAATTTGTTTTTGATTATCAAAAAGGTTGAAATCTGTTTTATTTTGTGATGATATAAACTTATTCAGCACAACTAAAGCCAGAATTGGATTTTTTTTTCTCCTGAATGCCACACTTTGATAAATTGATTTAAAATGAGTTTAAACATTATGCACTCAGAAAATTTTTTTGCATTGTCATCCAATTCAATTATTCTTATTAAGTAGTGGTAGAGAAAGTTAATTATTTTTACTTATGTGTCAACATTTAATTGGATAATAATATAAAATAAGTCAATGCCTAGCAATTACACTCTTACAATATGTACACATGCAATTTTTCCTTAAATCATAGGAAGATATATGAATTATTTCAAGTTAAGAAAGCAGTTAATATATATATATATATATATATATATATAATATTATTAATAACTAATGGCATGCTTCATTCAAGCATAAATAAACGTATTTTTATATAAAAGTAACATTGTTGGCCGTTAGAACATGGTGTATACATAATGTTTCCAGTTTTATGGAAGGTAACTAACTTCGTTTTTTCTTTTAACATTATTTGTGTACGAAAAGAGTAAACCAAAAATTTTAGTTTGTAATTTATGAGAGGGGTATAACTGGGCAAAGAATTTGTGACCAAAAGCAATTACAAGTGTGCAGTGACTTCTTACATGGTAGAGATATACAAGGTCCAAATAATAGACCAATAATATATAGGATCCAAATACTTGTTGGATTTGTTTTTTTTTTTTTTTTTGGTAATATAAGAGAATAAAAAACAAACAAAGGAGCAACTAGCTACTAGACATATCTAGATCCAGCAGCCAGAAACAATCATCAAGGGTGACATGAAGAACATTAAGAGATCCTGAAATAGCCCCCCTTTTGGGCGAGTCTATCCCTAATGTTTTTCGATCTTAAAAGCAATCTTAAAATCAATCTTAAAAGTAAGGGACATCTTTTTTCAACTTCGTTTTTTGCCATAAAGTGGAGAAATTCCTGTGCTACAATAACATTATCGCTTGTGCCATGACCTGAAATTGCGCCGAAGAAGACTAATTATATCATGAAGTAGAAGCCGCATGCGAAAAACTAAACCTTAGTAATAATTTTGTAAATAACATTGCATGAGCTTATAGGGCATAAATGTTTGAAACCATAACCTTAGTTTTGTTTAATTATTCATATTTTATCGATAGTAATTCTACATAAATTCTTCTTAAACAACTGAATTGAAAAGATCATTATTATTTGAAGAGGACAATAATGAACTAGAATAAGAATAAAATCACAAAAAGATCCAAGTTTCACGTCCTGACGAAACATGCCACTGCTTCACTGGCAAATAGGAATAAAACGATAAGAAGCAAAATATTAACTGTTATTTGGAAGAAGGAATCAGAAAGGTGCGCAGAAAATCCATGTGGGGCACATACAAATGAGAAGCAAATCTTGTGGGAAGCGTGAGAGGATCAAAACTTTGGGCTGCATCTACCTTTGTAAATTGCATTTGACCAAACAAGAAAAAACAGGGATTGCATGGGCAATTTAGAAGCATGGCTAGCAGCATCCCTGGCTAGGTATAATGTTTTCTGATGTTCCTACCATGTGGAAGTGGAAAAATTATTGCATGATCCTATCAGAAATAGATTATGATTTTTTGACATTTTAAATAAAAGTATAAATCTTATAATTAACTAATATTTTAAATAAAAATATAAATCTTACAATTAACTAATCTAAAATGTCATTTTATAATTTAAGCATAGTACAATCCATTTAATATTAGGGGTGGCGTCTTGAGTAGTTGCGGGTGGCCACCTTTAGAGTTTTAATTTTTTTTTTTATAAATATAAATAATTTTTTTTATTTGGCCCCCTACTTTTTTTTATGGGTTAATTAAATTTTTAGCCCCTGTAAAATTAAAAAGTTTGGTTTTAGTCCTTTAATAAAAGTTTTAGTCCCGGTAAAATTTTGAAATTTGGTTTTGGTCCCTATGGATAGCTGGAGTTGACGGTGATGATGTGGTCGTTAATGGCACTGACGTGGCATGCCACATCAGCATAGCAAAAAATTTAAAATTTTACCCACCTACCCAATTTTGACCCGACCCGTTTCAGGAAAAAAATTCAAAAACAGAACCAAAATTCCTATCCTCTCTCATCTTCCCTAACCCCTCTCGACCAAAAACATAACCAGCAACTCAGCAGAGTTCATTAGCACAACAACTCCCTCTCACCTCACCACCCTCACCACCAACAACCTTCAGCCATCAACCACCCCAAATCACTATACCCATACTTGCAGGAAAAAAATCAAACCAAACAAATCCAACACAACACACACCCCCACCAAATCGAGAGAGACAAAGAGGAAACAGAGAGGGAGAGTGAACAGAGTGAGAGTGGATCTGTGAGAGAAAGAAGGAGAGGCCGCTAGAGAGAGGGAAAGCGCGACACCGCTGGTGGTTCAACTTGGAGGTGGCGTCTCCGTGAGATCGAGAGAGAGAGAACCAGAGGGAGAAAACGAACTCCAAGAACACTCATTCTTCTCTTACACAACACTCCTCCCTCCGATCTTGTCCCATCTCGGCTTCCACGAGCTAGCCACGGCGGCTCCTTCACTCTCTGACTCCGCGGCCACCGCTGCCTTTGCCTGGACCGGTCCTTCCACAACCTGGACCGGCGGCTCTTTGCCTCTGCCTCTGCCTCTGCCTGGACCGACGGCTCCTCCCTCCGCACCTGCTCCTCTTTCTCTTTCCCTAACCTCCTTCGTGAACAAAATGTTCCTGTTCTCTTCACAATTGATTATCTGCAGAGACAGATTTGGGTGGGTAGATTTAGGTTTTGGTTTTGGGTAATTGGTTTTTTTTTTTTTAAACCAAACCAGGTCGGGTCAGACCGGGTCATGGGTCAAACAAAAATAAACCCGGCTTATGCCACATGGTGAGTCCACATGGCACGCCATGTCAGCGACATTAATTGTCACGTCATCACCGTCAACCCCAAACATTCACAGGGACCAAAATCAAACTTCCAAATTTTGAAGGGTTAATTTTTACTGAGGGACTAAAACCAAACTTTTTAATTTTACAGGGGCTAAAAACTTAATTAACCCTTTTTTTTATATATATTTATACTAAAGAAAAGAAAAGGTTAATTGAGTCCAATATCTCTTTCAATTTTTTATCCCACGCTTTTAATTTTTTTTATTGTTCAATTTAAAATGCCCTTGGTCAATTTTACCATTTTACCCCTTTTATTACCTAAGCCATGCCATCATGGTGCTTAGTCACCATGATGATTCATAGCTTTGAATGTTGACTTGGGCACATGGAAGCCTTCTTGGCCATGTAACCATATTGTGTCTTGGCCAAATTTTGTGGCAAAGAATTAAGGGTCACACGCAAATCAATTTTGATCAGGTTTTGTCGTTCCCGATTTCAGTACTTTGCTTATGGTTATTCTAAAAATATTCTGATCACGTTCTTGTGATCTCCTAATTTTTCTAAGAAATAATTTAGGTTGGTCTAAAGTATTTGTGAACTTTCTTCTGTAGCCGTATATTTTACAAATATCTTAGACACGCGGTTGTACCTGGGTGACCGAAATGATTAATTCTAGTGTTTACAGAATTTTATGAAAATGACCAGAATTATTTCTAGAGACACTTTTAACCTAAGAGTTCATGTTTCTAATGGTTTAACCTACAATGAGAATTTCTAGGCATTTATCTAGTGATATTTTCACTAAGGAAAAAACGGGATGTTACATATTGCAGGCACATTAAGTTAAAAATTTTCACAATATTGATAGATATAGATTTAACATGGATAGTTAATTAGCATGGTTTGACAATTCTACAAATTTTTGTTGTTGTATGGCTTGGTAATCGATTACCAAACCGTAGTAATCGATTATCTTTTGAAATTTTGCCTTCAAATCGATTAACATGTGTGTTAATCGATTACGAGGCTAAAATTTCAAATGGTTAATCGATTATGGCAGTTGAGTAATCGATTACTTGCCTGGCTATATCATTCCCGGTTCATTTTTAGCCACTTTGTAATCGATTATTTCACATTCTCTCCTCCACCATCACCGAGTTCATCCTTGTTCTTCCATTGTTCTTCACCATCTCTTCCAAATCTTTCACAAACCTTGTGATTCTTGTGTTTGGCATCAACCTACTTCATTGTTCTTGTCTCCATCTCCATCAAAACCGAACTTGGCCTCATTCTTCTCTTCTCCTCTTCACACAAAACCAGACCCCTCTTCTTCCTTGTTCAAAAATGTCTGCATCTGGGTCCAAGAGAGTAAGGACAAAAATGTGGGGTATGGTCTTGATCCTCTGGACATCTCCAGACTGCTCAAGACTGAAGAATAGAAGAAACGATTCCTGTCTCGGTTTCTGGAGCGACCAATTCTGTCTCTTAAGTACGATATCCTCAACAGCTTTTCTGCTGCTGGCTTAGATTTCCCTACATTGTTAGAATATCAAGGATTAGCAGACTTTGTTTCACTTCATGGCCCTTACTATCCTGAGTTAGTAAAAGTGTTTTACTACAATCTGAAATATGTTGATCATAAGCTGGTATCCCAAATCAAGGGTGTAGATATTGTTATGACTTTGGAAGATTTAGGAAATTGTTTGGGGATTCCTTACACTTGTAGAAAACTGAGTGCTGAGATTCTCTGTCCATGGCAAGGTTTCAACAGGAAGACCTTCTTCCAGATTATGTGTCGGTTTACTGAGGCACAACTCCTGGAGAAACGTCAGAGACTAGAGTCTGCCCGCACTAGGGATATTCTGCCTGTTGGTCCTCTTATTGTCTGTGATCGCTTACTGCATTATTTTCTGAGCTATGTCCTTTTACCTCAGATTTCTAATCATGCTCAGATTAGTGATTTGGAACTACAAATTCTCTGTGGGTTGAAAACCAAAGAAAAAATAAATTGGGCATATCTGGTGCAGCAACACATGCTTCTGCAATGTAATCGTGCTGGGGCTCTGCCATATGCACCTGCCATCTCCCAAATTTTTCAAAACTTTGGTGTTTCTGTTGGTGGAGAATTTGTTCAGACAATGGATGTCAAGACTCAGAAGAGTGACATTGACATTTTGGCTAAGTTGGGCATATACTAGGATGTGGATGGAGTGTTCAAACACAAGGCAGATACTCGCGATCCTACTCCACCTCTTCCTTCATCAGCCTCTGGTCACTCTGCTGACGTTGCACAGTCTTCTACCAGTTCTGATTAATCCATTCAGATGATTCTTGATCGTCTTGATCAGATGCAGGCGGCTAATACCGCACGTTTTGATCATCTTGATGGACACATTGATTTGCTGCAGACTAATGTCTGAGGTGACATAGAGCATCTGGCCAAGAGAGTGGATGACCTGGCCTCGCCTACCGTTTCCCTCGATGACATTAACTTTTCTAGCGACGCTGAGCCATGATTGCTGTGTTATTTTCTTTCTTGCATATGTTTTTATGTAATATTTTTAATCTGACATTTTATTTTGTTTATTTTTCCTTGTAATAGTTTAGCAAATATGTTTTTCCGTTGTACTTATGGATTGATTTTGTAATTCTGACGTCTGCTTTATAAATATGTTTGGTTGTAATGTTTTTTTTTATTTTGTTCTGTGTTATATATCTATATTCTCTGTGTTGGCTATTGTCTGCTGTATTCCTTTTTCTTCTTTTTGATGATGTCAAAAAGGGGGAGAAAGGTTGTGTCTGGTTGCTTGGTCTGTTTTATACAGGGGGAGAAAAATTCAACAAATTCAAGAAAGGCCAGATAGTCCGCAACACAGGGGGAGCACAATCAAAAGAACTTCAACATTCAACGATGGTTTTGTCATCAACAAAAAGAGGGGAGAATGTGAAGAAGATTCTCTCTCTGACCTTGATGGCTTGGTTTTGATGACGACAACAACATCAACAAAAAGTAGAAAAAGGGGAGACACAATCAAAGAACCTCGGAGCTCAAACCGATCAACATACTGAAGGTTCAAGAATTTTACCTTAGTGTCTAAATAGTTAGCATATAATTGATATCTCGGTTATTAGCTCTTAAGGTTTTCATTTAAACAAGGCTAACATTTTCCTAAAACCCTAAAAGCATTTAGCAACACTTTTCTAGGGTTTTTGACACTTTTAACTCGAGTTCTGCATGAGTAATCGATTACCATGCTAGTGTAATCGATTACCATCAAAGAAATTTCAAAATTATTCAAATTTTGTGGCAGTAATCGATTACCCATTCGAAGTAATCGATTACAACCTTAAGAAATTTGAAAAACGGCGGTTTCTAAGTGTGTAATCGATTACCACCCTTGGATAATCGATGACATGCTCGAATGGGTGTGTTTTTTCATGAAACAATGCGTTGTTTTGCATCTGTATGCATTGGCAATGGTTCATAAACAGGCACCTCTGCCTATATAAGGTTGGAACTCATGCAGAACACAACACATCCATCAGAACTACAATATTTCATTAATTCTTACAAGTTTTACAAGTTCTGATCAATTTTCAAAGTAAATTTTCCAACCCAAACTCAGAAAGCTTTGAGCCATACATTTCATATCATTTGTGCTTTCTATTCAGGATTATCCTTCCCTGAGTTTAGGATTGATTCAAAAGCCATTGTACAATTCTGCTTCAAGCTTTTACTTGTTGTGAACACCGTAGTGTTCGGTGTGGCTTCTGATTATCACCGTAGTGTTCGGTGAGGGCATTGTGTAACCAGGGGAACGGTTGTGTTCTCCTGAAGTTGTCGGTGTAAGTGCCCCGGTTGTGAGGTTGTACACAACACAAGTTTACATAGTGGAAAAATCCCTGAATCAGAACAGGGGACTAGACGTAGCATTCGGTGGTTGAAGGTGAACCAGGATAAAATCTCTAGTGTGATTTTTCCTATCCCTACACTCTTTTACATTCAGCAATTTACATTTCCGATGCTTTAACATCATAAATTATTCGATTTATTGCTGGGTCTTGATCACTATTTGGGAATTAGGGTTTCATACCAATTATCATTTTCAAAGAACCAAAATTCGTCAAAAGCAAGAGAAACCTAATTCACCCCCTCTTAGGTTGCTATCTACACTTACATTTTTATTTTCTGCACTTTTCTCTTTTATTTTATGCACTTTCGGTTTATGTTAGTAGTGCTTAATTATTAGTTCTTCAATGATTGTTGGGGGTAAGAATGGATTCGTTCTTAGTGGAAAACCTATGGGGTCTCTATCGCTTCATTACTCGAGTAGAGTCTAGGCCACTCAGGAAACCTCTACGTGTCATGCATAATAACCCCATACTGATTATTATCTTTGGCCTATGTCCTGAGCAGCTTTATCTAAGTTACTAGGTGATCGGGGTTCTAATGTTGACATTACCTAGGCTTCGTGCTCAATTACATTAACTCGCTGGAGTATGGCGATACGAAATCAGCTCCTCACGTTACCACTAACTGACATAATAGTCATCTTGGGACATTCCCTTGATGATACATAATGCATAGCTATATACATATACTATCATACACATCATATACATGCACACATCCATTCATCATACGCTTATCTCATGCATGTGGGGTCGTTGGGGTCCTCTTACGCCCTTTGGCCTCGATTACGCCCTTCTTGCCTTCCCTATCGTTGACGACCCGGCAGCGCTTTTGACCGGTGTGGGATTTGTTCTTAGTGGAAACCCAACGGGGTCTCTATTGCTTCATTACTCGGGTAGAGTGGCCACTCAGGAAACGTCTACGTGTCATGCATACTAGCCCCCTACGAATTATTATCTTTGGCCTATGTCCTGAGCAGTTTTATCTAAGTTACTAGGTGATCAGGTTTCTAATGTTGACATTACCTAGGCTTCATGTTCAATTACATTAACTCGCTGGAGTATGACAATACGAAATCGGCTCCTCACGTTACCACTAGCTGACATAATAGTCGTCTCAGGACGTTCCCTTGATGATACATAACGCATATCTATATACTATACTATCATACACATCATATACATGTGCATCCATTCATTCATATGCTTATCTCATGCATGTAGGGTCGTTGGGGTTCTCTTACGCGCCCTTTGGCTGCATCCTTCTTACTCCTTCCGCCCGCATAACCGTGGCCTCGGTTACGCCTTCCTTCCCTTCCCTATCATTGATGACTCGGCAGCACTAACTAGTGTGGTAGCTAGCCACGTAAAGCTCATAGGAGGAAGACATCGAACAATAAT
The DNA here is from genome assembly GCA_003254905.1 of Nissolia schottii. NCBI lineage: Eukaryota > Viridiplantae > Streptophyta > Magnoliopsida > Fabales > Fabaceae > Nissolia > Nissolia schottii. The sequence continues at coordinate 48,008 of QANU01088897.1, forward strand.
AGGTATGACCACCCCCCTTTTGGTATGGCGAGGGATCGGCCCTGTGACTCGATCTGGCGTGGACACGTAGGTTGGCCCTGTGACTCGACCATGCACAACACCATTCATTCATGGGATCGATCCACCCTTTACCAGGCCTATGCCTTTCATTCATCATAGTAAGGCCTGTGCCTTCATACGGCTTGTGAAACACCCAAGCTAGCCGGCCTATGCTTAAGTCATAAGCCCTCTAGACTAGGTGATTGTCTTCTGGTGGTGCGAACTGTTACCGTTCCTTATTAACTTTCCAAATTAGAGTTTACCAAAATAAGGGCCATTTTGAAATGCTTTTCGCAACTAATAATGCTACAAAATTTAGAGTCATGCAGATAATTAATCGCATAGTAGATAGTGGAATTGCGCATACCTACCTGTCAACGAATATACGTCTCCCAAAGTACACATAGCTGGCCCAACACATCACGTATATACACATGATCACATTTACAAGGTTCCTTTTATTAACATTAGTTAGTATGTACATATATAGATACAGGTTATTATAACGTATATATATTCCCGCAGACAGGAACTACCTGTTGCGTTGCTTAGCCAAACCTACTCCTAATATACGGCTGAGTACTACTCATTGCGTGTACGGTACAATATCGACTAAAGCTACAAAGATGGGGGTCATCTACCTCGTACTCTCCTCGCCCTCTACCTACTGTTAAAAGCCCAAAATATATAATTTTGATCATTTAAAAAGGCATTTAATTACTTAGGTTTTAAAGATTTATCTAATGAATTCCCCTTATTTTGTAGGTTTCTAATATATATTTTGAAGATGGATGCAAGCAGATTAATTGAAAAATAATCCCATGAAGAATGGAGAAAAAGGGCAGAATTGGAAAAGAGCCTAAAAGAAGAATCTGGACAGTCATCGCTCAGCGAGGAACAACTCACCGCTCAGCGGTAAAGGGCTAAGCGCTCAGCAGTACCAACCTTATCGATTTAGTATCGGCAACAACTTGTACACGGTGCAATCATTGTGCCAGCTGGAGCCAGCCTAGCGCCGCCTGCCACGTCAGCGCCGCCCTGCAAAAAGCTGCCAAGCATTTAATGAAGACGAGTGAAAGTACAATCGCTCAGCGAAAGTGCGTCGCCGCTTAGCGATAACAAGCTAACCGCTCAGCGATGGTATCAAAATCACTGAGCGAAGGCACCCAACTTTTGCCTATAAATAGAGGGAGGCCGAGGCATTCAAGGCATCATCCACCCCCACTTCACTCACTTCATTCCAATTCCATTTTCCACTTTCCATACTTTACTTAGGTTAGGTTTAGAAAGAAAGGGTTTAGATGCTTTCCTTAAGAGGAAGTGCTGCCGAATCGCCAACGGTTGCGAACCGTGGTGGACGTGTGGAGACATTTCACGACTCTTCTCAACCTACCATTGCTCTAAACCCCTGTAAATCTGTAAACTATCCATGACAATGGATAGCTAACTTTCTTTCATGTTGGGATTTGATGTGCTGTATTTCTTAATGTATCCATTGTAACTTATGATTATGATTCTATGAAGTCTTATGATTTTAATGAATGATCTTATGCTTAATGCTACTTTTGTTTGTACTTTGATTCTTGATTTGAGACTTGCTTGCATGAACGAGAGTTATGCTAGTTAAGTTACAAACCAAGTTAAGAACAATAGTGCTATGCTAAGTTTGATTCTATGCTTGAATATTGTGGACGAGAGTTACAATTATTTGAGCTTGACCTAGATCAATTCATTTAGTTCTTAACTGCCATAACTGGAAACCTAGAACTAATCGCATTAACACCTGCTTGAACGTCAAGGTACTTTGTTGAGTTTGTGCAAGACATTGACAACTTAATAAAGGAACTTGTGAACTAAACATGCTTGAGAAAAATGATTAAGTTAAGAACTGGTGGCGATAAAATCAATAAGACTCATAGGTCATATGGCTGCATTGAGAAATATTGTCACTAAAATCCCAACATCTTTCTTTACCTGCCTAACTCAAAATTCCATTATTGTTTCCTTTATTTTATTGTTTCCTTTATTCTATTGATAAGTGCCAAATTGTGATAAAATGCTAGAAGTTAATTGGCACTTATCTGTTCTTAATCAGGATAAAACAGTTAAAATAATTCTAAATCAATACAAGTTTTTATGCAATGGATCAAAAGGAAGTAAGGGCTTGAATCTGTGTGATTATTGCAGGAAAACAACAGGAAATGAAAGGAAAGGAAGCCATGCAATTGTTACAATGAACAAGGCAAGAAGACAAAGTATAGAAAAAGGAAAGTCGCTCAGCGCCACAACAACAATCGCTCAGCGATTATCTCCACATCGCTCAGCGAATAATCATCACCCGCTGAGCGATTGTACTTGCCCAAGCCACTTGCAGGCGGTGCATTTATGGCGCCAGCTAAGAGTCAGCCGTCACTGTTGACAAGCCGCCGCGAATCTGTCAGAAGATAAGCCACTTGCAAGCCA
>QANU01088897.1:57040-71762 GCA_003254905.1 Nissolia schottii
AATTCCCAAATTCGAAACCCTAACATCTCTTTTTCACTCTCTCAAATCCCAATCTCGTGATGGCACCAAAGGCAGAGAAGAAGCCGGCGGAGAAGAAGCCCGCGGAGGAGAAGAAGTCGACTGCGGCTGAGAAGGCTCCGCCGGCGGAGAAGAAGCCGAAGGCCGGGAAGAAGCTCCCTAAGGAAGGAGGCGCCGCGGCCGCCGGAGACAAGAAGAAGAAGAGGAGCAAGAAGAGCGTGGAGACCTACAAGATCTACATCTTCAAGGTGCTGAAGCAGGTGCACCCTGACATCGGAATCTCGAGCAAGGCGATGGGGATCATGAACAGCTTCATCAACGACATCTTCGAGAAGCTCGCTCAGGAATCTTCTAGACTCGCCCGCTACAACAAGAAGCCGACCATCACATCCAGGGAGATCCAGACCGCGGTCAGGCTCGTCCTGCCCGGAGAATTGGCCAAGCACGCCGTCTCTGAGGGTACCAAGGCGGTTACTAAGTTTACCAGCTCTTGAAGGATCTTGTGGGAAGTCTCTGTTTGCTATTAGGGATCAGGAAAATGATTAGGCGTTTAGATTTCTATTATTGTGTTTTTATCTCCCCCTTTTTTTTGGTTTGTAATTGTAAGTGAAGAATGTGGATCTGGTTGATCTTTTGTGTAGTATGGAAAAAATGGTCGAAATGATGGAATGAATTTAAGTTATTTGTAAACTTTTATTTTGAGCCATTTAATACTTTGGTCTTTTATTATCTTTCTTTTCTGTAGACTCTCTATCTGCTCAGAACGAACAATTTAGTCCTTTTCTAATTAGAAATGCGAAGATAACATGTTGGAATCTTACCTTTTAGAGAGTTCTCAGTTTTGAGGATACAATTAACCATACGTCGAATAAAAAAAGGCATACCTCTAATCCAATCGCGTGCAAATGCGGTAGTAATTCGAGAAAGGCAGTTTCTGTTCCTGTGAGTAATGCCTTATGATGTTGCTTAGATTCCGTAAAATAAAAAAGTTGCGTACTTAGCGAACCGCTTTCTCTGTATTGGTGCGTTTGCTCGAGCTTTGCAAAAGGAAGTGGATATGTGTTTTGAAGTATGCATCTCGGTCCACACTTTGGATGTTGGAGTTTCAAGATGGTCTCTGGTCTCAGGGTTGCGTGGGTTCTTATAAGGATGCTGACGCTCAATTTAACAAGGGCTTAAGGGTCGTTGAGATTCTTTCGCGTGTTGCGTTGGGGGAGGATATCTCGACCTGCGTAGCTGGCGGGAGAATATCTCAGATCCGTGTGTCACGATAGGGGGAGAGGATCCCGGGGTGGTTCATTCCGAGAAGGTGGGAGGAGAGGATCCCGGGGTGGTTCATTCTGAGTGGCTAGGTCAAGTTGGGCCTGTCTGCGGACCATTGGGCCTGGCGAAGGGATGGTTATCCCTTCCTCTAGATCTTCTGTGGTGCGCGTGTATTCTTTCCGCGGTTGGAATTATATCCGTAAACCTTTCTCTGTATACGGATTCTTCTTCCCCGTCATGAATTTCTTGGCTTTGGCCATCATTGCAGTTATGATCGTCAAAGTGGCGTTGGGATTCGGGGTCGACGCGCTTTTGTTTCCTTTCCGCGTCTTTCGTTGTTCTCTCGGCTGCTTCGCAGAGCTCTTTTTGTCTCCGCTCCTCGTCCATCCGACCACGTCAGTTGGTTCAGGGCAACCTCTAGTCGGATGATCTTTTCAGCTTGGGTTCTGACTACATCAGCCAGGGCCGGTGGATTGCCCTGGGCAGATTGTTGTTGTTCTCTCGGCGAGCTACGTGGGGGAGAAGGAACAGGAGTGATTGGTGGGGTGATGAGGGCAGGTGATGCTTGTGGTAACTGGGATGGGACCATCGGAGAGTCTGCGGGTGCAGAATTGCGGGTATCCCTGGAGTTGACCACTCGGTATGTCTTTCTGGTGTTCTTCAGTGGCATGGTGGTGATGGTGGGTGCTTCAGGGTCCAAAAGAAAGATGTGAGATGCCAAAGAAAAGTTTCCCATAGACGGCGCTAATGTTCCGAAGTATGCTCCTCGGTCCACACTCTGGATCTTGGAGCTTCAAGATGGTCTGTGATCTCAGGGCTGCGTGAGTACCTACAAGGACTCCGACGCTCAAGTTAGCAAGGGCTTAAGGAAGTATAGTAAGTAATAATCAGGTGGATTTGATACCTGGGGTACGGGTTATTATATACCTAAGGGTCGTTGAGATTCTTCCGCGTGTTGCAGTGGGGGGAGGATATCTCGACCTGCATAGCTGGCGGGAGATGTAACACCTTAGCTAGCTAGCCTATGCTTAAGTCGCAAACTTGCTGGCTAAGTTGTTATTTGCTTTGGTGGGGATAATACTTAGTCTCATTTACACTTTTTAAAAATATTGTTACCCAAAATACGAACCAAATTAAAACTTGCTTTGTACGTTACATAAGGTAAATTAGGAGCCTTATCGCGTTACAGCATACAGTGCGAGCGGAAACATAACATGCTTAACTAATAGAATAGAGATAAAAAGTAACACACACCAAGATAACAAACAACGGTCCATTATGCCTCCATAAACAAGCACATAAGTAATAGTATAAGTATAAGGTACATCTATCACATGTAAGAACAAGTACACATATATAATTCCTGAGTCAACTATCTAGTCTTCAGCTATCCTTCCTCAAGATGGTTCCTCCTCTTGTAGCTCCTCTCCCTGTCCCTCGTCGAATCCTGAAGTCATGGATGAGTGGGATGAAAACATAGCGCTCTCAGTGGGAAACCTTAGGGATTAGGGGATTTCTTATTCTCATTCATGCTTCAAGCCGCTCAGGGATTTCTAGGTGTCACGGTTATACTATGTCCCTACTAATTATTACGATCCATCTTAAGCCTGAGCAGCTTTATCTAATTTACTATGTAACTGGGGAAAACTATTCTTCATTAACTACGCCGTCTGTTCTCTACCTTACTCCTTAGGTCACATACGAGCACATAATTCACATAATAAGCTTCAGTGCACGTCCACTTATAATCGTGCCCATTTTAATTATAAGCTTCATCGCACATCCACTTATGTACAATTGTACATCACTTAGAGCACATACTCAAGCTCAACCCCCCCGTAGCGGTGGCCTACCGCCACATGTTTCCTTTTTGTCTCACTATCGTGAGGACCAGGTAGCACTTAACCAAAGTAGCTCACGATAGGAGAGTCCATCCTTATGCTAGGGATCGCGAGGGGATCCTACCCCGTCCTTATGCTAAGGATGAGATAATCCCAGGTTTCAGCTTGACTTTCCTGCCGGCTAGTGGCACAGCTAGGAAAAGAATCTTTTAACCTCAACCTTCTTTATTTCCTCGTAGGGACTTAGTGACGTCATGCCCTATTCCTTTTCCAGTCAACAGTCCATTTATCCAGTCAACAGTTCATATATTCAGTCAACAGTTCATATCCCTTGAATAAGTATCATCCGTTCATAAATCCATACTTTCCTAAAAATCTATTCATGAAGCACATAGCACATCTTGCATGTAGGACACATATTCACCTAGAACATGCATAACTCAACATCTCATGTTCCAACATATTCTAAACATAAACACACATATTCAACAGTTATTCTCAAAATCACGAAGCATGCGTCCGTTTCGTGTCAGAAACTAGTAATCAAAAACTGGAGAGGTCCAAGACCTTACCCCAAGGTTTTGATGGTCCTAAGATCATTTTCATGCTTAAAAATTTAGATTTTGAACCCGAAATCACGAAATCCCTGTTTTACCCTTTTTCCCAAAATTACCATTTCACTCCCGTAAACGCCCTGTTTTCTTCAGAAATTTTGTTATAAAAAACCCAATGAACTCAAGATTTTTCCTTAAGGTTTTTGATAGTTCTAAACCCATATTTTCTGAAAACAAACTCAGTTTTTCAGTCCCAAGACGTGAAAATCCCATTTTGCCCTTTTTCATAAAAATCCTGTTTTGTGCCTATTTGCTGAGAAATTCATCGGGGACTCCAAAAATCATAAAACTTGGCATCCCCACTCAATTTTTCGTGTAGAATCCAAAAATAACATTAGTTTTTCATGATAAAAATCTCAGTATACAGTTCCCTTTAAAATCACGTCATATGCCTATTTCCCTCTTAGACGTTCCTAAATTCTGACAGAATCACAAACAGTACCAACAGATCCAGACAATTATCAACAACATATATATATACATCAAAGTCACATAAAAGGCATCCTAACCGCATATATATCTAGTCATGAAACCACATAGATAGTGGATAAGTCGGTTACCCACTTGGAGATTAAATCTGTCACAAGTCTGCAGAAACTCCGAGAGTCTGACAACTTATGCTCTTTGCTACCGGAAGAATTCTTAGAGATTAAAGATCTAGATTCTTGCCTAAGGAAATAAAGAATACTTGCTAAGGAGAGGATTATGGAGAGTTAGGGTTTTATGTTAAGCAGGAACTACTGTGTCTATATTCTGGCGGAGTAACGGCGGAGTGTGCAAACCGATAGAGTTTCACTAAGCATTCATATGTCTTCTTCGCTTTGAAGAAGTCCCATGGCTAGTTGGCTTCTTCAATAAGCCTTCAAAATTTAACTATATTTTCTTTAATTATGAACTCATGGATGACCTAAGTACATGCTTAGTCATTACATGAGTCATCAAACTCTTAATTGCCCTTTGACCCCTTTGACTTGCACTTGGCCATCACTTAGCCGTGCATTCTTTCTTTCTTGGCCAATTCTTGGCCAAAATTTCTCCAAGGCCAAACGCTGATCGTGTTTGATCGTTATCTGTCCTGGTATTTCGTGTACGGTTATTCAAAAAATATTCTGATAACGTCTTTGTGATCTACTAATTTTCTATGGAATAATTTGAATTAATCTAAGGTATTTGTGAATGCTAGTCTGTAACCATACCTTTTACGGATACTTTAGACGGGCGGTTGTGTTCAGATGGCAGACAGACCTTATTCTAGTGTCTACAGAATTTTCAGAAAGCGTACAGAAATATCCCTACCGACACTTTTTAAATCCTAAGGGTTCCTAATTCCACTGATTAAATTTCAAAAATATAAATATCTAGACAATTATTTAGCGAAATTTAGCTAAAGAAAAAACGGGATGTTACAGGATAATATCTCAGATCAGCGTGTCGCGGTAGGGGGAGAGGATCCCGAGGTGGTTCATTCTAAGAAGGTGGGAGGAGAGGATCTCGGAGCCGTTGAACCCGAGAAGGTGGAAGGAGAAGATCTCGGAGCCACTTGTTGGCTTGCGAGTGGCTAGGTCAAGTTGGGCCTGGATCTAGTGGGTGGCTATGATGGGCCTTTATGGTCCAGTCCGTNTACATGGATACAATCAGTCTATAACAATCATCAAAATCCCAACAACAAGAGGATTACAAATCCATCTTACAAGAGTATCTCGGAGGCAAGGTGATGGACGCTTACCATGACACGTTCTCACGCTATCATGACGACGTCCGCCGTGCTTCCTTGATTCTCCCGGCTCCTTCACTAGCCTCCTCTTTGTTGCTAAACTAACTTAGGATTTGAAATATAAAAGAAATTGAAAGGAAAACGAAATCTGAAGTGTAAACAATGATTCTCATGTTGTGAGCCTCGGCCTCTATTTATAGGCCGAGTTTTGGGGTTCACCGCTGAGCGGCCTAGGTGCACCGCTCAGCGGTCTGAGCTTTCTTCACCGCCACGGTTCCTCTGAATGGTGGCTCTGTTCTGACATTATCTGTCAGAGCCGCTGAGCGGCGTGCGGTGCGCTGAGCGGTGTCAGAGCAGGGTGGCATTGCGGCTGCAGGTGCGGCTGCAGAGCTTCCTTCGCGGCCAAGTTTCTTCACTTTGAAGCAAGGTCCGCTGAGCGGTTTGATCCCATCCGCTGAGCGGTTCCTTCGTGCTAGTCGCTGAGCGACTTGTTGTCACCGCTGAGCGGTGGCGCATCTGCCTTTGCTTTTCTGCTTCTTTTGTCCCCTTTGCTCTTTGTTTCCTTTCTCTGTGAGATTTCTCTTTGATCATTATCTTGCATCCATCTTTAGAATATTTATAAATTCTACAAAAGTGGGGAATTTAATCAGATAATTCGTCAAACTTTAAGCAAACAGGTGCCTTTTTAATAGTTGAAATCGCATACTTTTGGCACCTAACAATATCGTTCCTTCTTATGCATGAGGGATAGGAGTAGTTCCCAGACTCTTCTGTGGATGGGGGCCCTAATCCGTACCTCGTCATGATCATCCCAACTCTACTGTGGTTAGGAGGACCCTGCCTTGTCCTTCGAGCGTTTCAAACTCTGTTGTGGCTGAAACTCCCCAGATTCTTCTGTGGTCAAGGGACTCTTAGACTCTACTGTGGTCTGGAGAACTCTTTGAACTTTCTACTCTTTGAGCCCTGACTCTACTGTGGTCGGACCCTAATAAACTTTGTGAGACTTGCCTCGTCCTTAGAGCATCCCAAACTCTGCTATGGCTGGACCTCCCCGGACTCTACTGTGGCCAAGGGACTCTCCGACTCTACTATGGTCGGGATAACTCCTCGGACTCGGCTCATGTCTAAGGTATCCCTGACTCTTCTGTGGCCGGGAACCCCCAGTACACTCAGACTCTATTGTGGCCTGGGGTCTTAGTACCTCGACTCTTCTATGGTCGAATGCTCTGACTATCTAAACATTATTCTACATCTCATACAACATTCACATATATAATCATATATCATTCATTCATTATCATGTTCTCATTAGCACAGGAAACATACTTTCACTTACTAAAACCTAACATACCATATCCAAGCATTTGTTCCATAAACAACATACTCACATAAAACATAATCACAAAACATAGATTATTTCCTCATAACGACATAGGCATACATAGATCATTAAATCATAGATTAGGCTAGTTTAATTTATCATAAAACACTTCACATAAAACATACTCATGAGCGTAGCTTGAAACTACGGTGTATCAGTGCTTTTCTCAATACGTCTGTTTTCTGTCAGTATTTAGTTATCAGAAACCGGAAAGGTTCAAGACCATACCCCAAGGTTTTTGATAGCCCTAAAATCATTTTTCATACTTAGAAATTCAGATTCCAACCCTAAGTTCATGAAATTACTATTTTACCATCTTTCCCAAAAATGCTGGTTTTGGCTCGTAAAACCCTGTTTTCTTTGGAATTTTAGTTCTCAAAAACCCGATGGACTCAAGACTTTCCCTTAAGTTTTTGATAGTTCTAAACCCATATTTTCTGAAAATCAAACCAGTTTTTCAGCCTAAAACACGAAATTCCCATTTTGCCCTTTTCTTAAAATCATTATTTTCTGCTTGTTTGCTAAGAAATTCATCGGGGACTCCAAAAATCATGAAACTTGACATCCCCACTCAATTTTTCGTGTAGAAATCAAAATTAATATCAGTTTTTCATGATAAAATTCCCAGAATACAGTTCCTCTTAAAAGAGTGCCATATGCCTATTTCTGTCTTAGGTTTTCCTAAATTCTGACAGAATCACAGATAGCACCAGCAGTTCCAGACAATATCAACAACACATATAAATCAAAGTCACATAAAAGGCATCCTAACATAATATATCATCTATCAAAAATCACATAGACAGTGGATAAGTCGGTTTACCCACCTGGAGACTAATTCTTCACAAGTTCTGTAGAAACTCCGAAAGTCTGATAACTTGTGCTCCTTGCTACCAGGAGAATTCTTAAAGGTTAGGGATGGAAGTGTTTTACTCAAGGAAGTGAGGAATGGTTTCTAGAGAGAATACTATGGAGATTTAGGGTTTAGGTTAAGCAGAAAACTATTGTATTTGTAGTTTGGCGGAGTAACGACAAAGTGTGCAAACTGGCAGAGTTTTGGCAAGCTTCCTATGCCTTCTTGAATTTGAAGAGATCATGGCCCTATTTATATGAAAACCCACGAAATTCTTCTTCCAAAAATTCCCTTGGGGTTAAAATTCCCAAGTTGTCCTTGTGAGTCACATGGTCCTTTTGACTACATGAGTCACCATATGACTCACCACACCTTTTGACTCCTTGACCACACATGGTCCATTCTTGGTCGTGTAGTGTGCTTGTCTGTTGGCCATTTTTTGTGGACAAGAATTAATGGGCTCCAGCAGATCAATTTTGATCAGGTTTTATCGTTTTCGGTCCCGGTACTTTGCGTACGGCTGTTCTAGAAATATTTCGATCACGTCCTTGTGACCCCCTAATTTTTTGAAGTAATAATCTAGGTTCAATTGAGGTTTTTGTAAATTGTCGTCTATAGCCGTACCTTTTACAGATACTTTGGACGCGCAGTTATACTCAGATGACAAAAAGGATCTATTCTAGTGTGTACAGAATTTTAAGAAAATGGGCAGACTTTTTTCTACAGACACTTTTAATCTAGAAGCTCGTGGGAGAGCTTGCCCTTATTTAATTCATGAAATATTTACTAAGGGAAAAGCGGGATGTTACATTCCACCCTCTTAGAAAAATTTCGTCCTCGAAATTTCTAGATCCATGCCCTTTCAAATACTTTCTCTTCCACTATTTACCTACACTTCAACATCATTGATCCAGCCCTTTCTTAGTTCCCAAAATTTGCGGCTTCACCTTTTCTTTAATCATTCTTCCAACTAATAAATTACTTCTAAAGGGCACACGTTACCTTACTCATCTTTCCTATTAGTTCATCCTATTTGGACCCTGAAGGTACAGACTTTGGCTATGAGAGAACGCCTCAATAAACAGAATTGTGAATTCATTTTATCGAACTAGGTTTTATATGTCTAAATTTCCAATTATTTTCTACCCACTTACCCAAAGCAAGATTGTCCTTCTCCTCTGCTTGGTTGGCCGCCAAGGTAAAACTGATTTTGGTTACGGGGCCATGGGTTGGGTTATTCTGCAGTTTCTTGCAAGATGATCGCTTTTTCCACAGCTAAAGCAAATATTTTGCCCAGCTAAACAAACTCCCCAATGTAGCTTGCCACACTTCTGGCAGGATGGTTTGCTTTTCTCCCCTCGTTGTGGTTGTGGTCCTAGTTGTCTTGGCTAGTACTGGCTTTGGGTCTGTCTCGGCTCTTGTTGTTGTTGGGGTTGGTGTTGGAGGTGGAAAGGTCACCTTCTCCTCTGGTTATGTGCAGCATTCTCTTGTTCCAATAACTTCCTCTTGTGTCATTCCTTCCTCTCGTCAGCCACACACTGTGCTGCTGCTTCCTGTGCCAAGCTTTTATTTACCAAGTGGCATAGTCTTAAATTCCCAGCATATTGATAAACATCTGTATCTCAGACCGCAGCCCTCTCTAATACTTTTCGCACTTCCACCCCTCATTGGGGTTCAGATGATAAGTGCTGGAGTAGCGGCATAATCTTTCAAATATGGTCGTATACTCTGCGACCATCATGCTCCCCTGCTTGAGGTCTAGAAATTTTGATTCCTTCGGGTCCCTGAGCTCGCGGAGGAAGTACTTATTTAAGAATACCGTGCTGAACTGGTTGCATTTGATTAGAACTCGTTCTTGCTCCAATAGAGGTTGGGTCACGTCCCACCACTCTCCAGCGGTACCTTTCAGCCTCCTAGATGCAAACCAAACCTTCTGGGCTTCGGTGCAGGAAATGTCCTTAAGAATTTGCTCAATCTTCCTCACCCAATGGTGAACCTGACCTAGGTCCATGGTTCTGTCGAATACCAGGGGTTTCATCCTCAGAAACTCAGAAAACTTCCTAGAATCCGGTTCTTGTTCAGTTCGGGTAGCATTCCTTTGTGCCAGTGCAGCTGTGATTTGCGCACTTGTCTGCGCCATCTCCCGGAGGTGGTCCGCGAGATCTGCCGACTCATGATTACGTTGTGTTGAGTCTCTAAGTGGCGGCATAGCTAATTGTTGTATCTGCACAAATCCTGAGTTGATCAGGCTCAAGAAAGACTAGTACACCTTGCTTAGCACATACAACTTAGTAGAGTCATACACCGTTGTCATGCTCAAAAGCATAGTGAAGCTCAGCCCTCAGGCTCCAAAGGAATAAACTACTCTGATACCAAGTGAAACACCCTAGCTAGTTGCTTACGTGTACATCGCAAACAATGCTCACTAGGTTGTTATTTGCTTTGGTTGCGGTTACTTTAGCCCTTACTTTAAGGTTCACAGTTATCTTATACTTGAAAATATGGACCATTTTGAAACTTTTTCTTTATATATATACGATATAAAATATGAGCCTCGCGTCAAATAGAATTTATAATGCAAGCTTTAAAGCTTTAAAGTTAACAGATAACTATTCCAACATAACAACGTCAAACAATAAGCAAACAAGTGGTCCATAGGATAAAATTCACCATCAGTTTACATATGTAGTATCACAGTTAATACATACATGTACTTTCTCACAGTAGTGCAAAACATAAACCATACTACCTAGGGGCTGATTGTAACCACTTTAATCAAGCCCCTGCTATCTTATTCCTCCGTTCATCTTCTTTAAGTCTGCTTCTCCACGTATCGTGCTGGCGTCCTTGTTGTGCTTACCTAGAACCTTAAACGAGCGGGTATGAGAACTCTGCGTTCTTAGTAGGAAACCTTAGTCATCGTAATTCATTTCATTCTCAATTATGATTTCGCTGCTCAGGGATCTCTAGATGTCACAGCTATTCTATATCCCTACTAGTTATTAACATTCAACGTAGTCTTGAGCAGTTACCTATATTACTAGGTGACTGAGGGAACCTAATCTTTCCTTATCTATGTCATCCGTTTTCTATTCCCACTCTTAGGGAAAAAGTTTTCCTTCATACATACATTATTCATTTCTCATATGCCTCATTCTTCTTTGTTCCATATATATATATATTGTTCCTTCTTATGCATGAGGGATAGGAGTAGTTCCCAGACTCTTCTGTGGATGAGGACCCTAATCCGTACCTCGTCATGATCATCCCAACTCTACTGTGGTTAGGAGGACCCTGTCTTGTCCTTCGCGCGTTTCAAACTCTGTTGTGGCTGAAACTCCCCGGACTCTTCTGTGGTCAAGGGACTCTCAGACTCTATTGTGGTCTGGAGAACTCTTCGGACTTTCTACTCTTTGAGCCCCGACTCTAGTATGGTCGGACCCTAATAAACTTTGTGAGACTTGCCTCGTCCTAAGAGCATCCCAAACTCTGCTGTGGCTGGACCTCCCAGGACTCTACTGTGGCCAAGGGACTCTCTGACTCTATTGTGGTAAGGAGAACTCCTCAGACTCGGCTCATCTCTAAGGTATCCCTGACTCTTCTGTGGTCGGGAACCCCCAGTACACTAAGACTCCACTATGGCCTGGTGTCTTAGTACCTCGACTCTTCTATGGTCGAATGCTTTGACTATCTAAACATTATTCTACATCTCATACAACATTCACATATATAATCATATATCATTCATTCATTATCATGTTCTCATAAGCATAAGAAACATACTTTCACTTACTAAAACCTAACATAGCATATCCAAGAATTTGTTCCATAAACAACATACTCACATAAAATATAATCACATAACATAGATTATTTCCTCACAACGACATAGGCATACATAGATCATTAAATCATAGATTAGGCTAGTTTAATTTATCATAAAATGTAACACCCTAGCTAACTGCATACCCTCGAGTAGTACGCAATGCTCACTAGGTTGTTGATCATTTGGTGGGATTACTTATAGTCCTTTATTATCTTTCAAAAATACAAGATTAAGGAAAATATGGACCATTTTAAAACTTTTCTACTTGTTACTTATTTGCAAAGTTTGAGCCACGTGTGAATCAAAACATATAATACAAACGATAGAGCTTTTGGCTTACGACTGATATTCATTCATAAATATTTACATAAGCAAACGTGGTCCATCACAAACATTTACATCAATAGTAGAGTAATATGATAATTTACATACAAGCGTCATATACATCTAAATACATATCAAAATACATATGAAAATATCCATCTAGTGCCAATCTAAACTAGCTGGTCCTCGGTCCTCTATTGCTCTACGTGCGGCTCCTTATAGGGCTCCTCGTAGCCCTCATAATCTTCGCCTGCTCCTAGAAGCATAAGCGAGTGGGGGTGAGAACAGTCATCCTCAGTGGTTAGCCTTAGCGTAGGGTATTTCTTTACCTCACTTACGAACCAGGCTGCTCAGGAGATCTCTATGTCACATGCATACTAACATCCTACTGATTATTATCTGTACCTAGGATCCTGAACGGCTTTACTTAAGTTACTAGGTGACTGGGGATCTAGTCTTTCTTATCTAAGTTCTCGTGCTTGTTAACTTTTCTTACGAACATACATAGCCGTCTCGAGTGTTCTCTTGACAGTACTTACTTCATACATGCATTTACATACCTTATCATAAACTTATACATCATATACTCATTCACCATATCATTACATATTCATTCATTTCATACTTTATGCATGGGATTCTCTTACGCATACCGGCTTACCCGGCTTAGCATCCTTCTTTTCATATCTTACGCATACCGGCTTACCCGAGTTAGCGTCCTTTTCCTCTTTTCTTACGCATACTGGCTTACCCGGGTTAGCGTATTTTCATCTAGTCCTTCGCTCATGTAGCCGTGGCCAAATGACTACAACCACTTTTGTTCCCAACGTGACGACGACCCAGCTGCCCTCACACCAAAGTGGTTGCTAACCACCGATGGGGTCTAGGTCCATCGCTGCCAATCAAGTGGGCTAACCTCCACTAGGTAAGAGGCAGGGCTGGCCCTTGCGACGCAACCAAGCGTTGGACTCATACATCATCATAATCATAACTTAGGTGTGACGTCACCCTTTCTCATTCATCTTTTCTTTACTTTCTTTCTTTCTTTCTTTTCTTTCATCATCATTAACCAATCCACCCCTTGGGGGACTGGGGAGGGGCGTGTCCGCCAAGAGAGATACTTACTATCATATAACTACATACATGTTCCCTAATGTTCAATTATGATCTTTAAGCTTTACGTGATTAACCTCTAGTATGATAAGGCTGTCCTAACACTTATTGATAACCCAGTCCTCATGATGCACGATATCATACCCATTATAATCCTAACCATTCTACATGCAGTGTTCACATACATCTTACATGTTACATACATCCATCAAGTACAACAGTTAGATCATTGCTTGTTGGACTACGTGCCCAAGATAGTGTCCATGAGTTCCCTGCCCCACAGGCCGTCAGCGTGACTTTGGGTCTGCTCAGCGGTCCCTGAGACTCGTTCCTCCATTTTTTTCAAAAATCATTTGCAAAGGCCTCTCAGGCCGCTCAACAGTTATCTATACCGCTCAGCGGTGTGCTACCGAGTTTTAGAAATTATTTCCATCCTTATTGCTCAGTTTCAGCATAGGCCGCTCAACAAAGAGTTAGGACCGCTCAGCGGTATGCTTCGCTCAACAATGAGTATGGTCGTTGAGCGGTTCATGAGTCTGCTCAGCGGTTCATGAGGCCGCTCAGACATTCCTGGCAAAACTGCAGTATACTCTTTTGTTTTTCTTGGATTTTCTTTCTCTTTTCTCATGGCTACTTCTTGGGAATCTTACACATGTTACAACAAGTATATTCCTATCTAGTCCATGTCACAGGACCCTTCAGAATCATAGCAAAGTCCTAGCATAATAGTTCTAACATAATATTTAAGTATCAAAACAAAGCAAGCATAGAATCACCACCAAGGAGGTGAGCAAAACCAAGGTTACCCACTTCCTTAGAGGCTTAAAGAGGGGTAGAAATGGTGGCAAAGATGCAGGCTTCTTGGGGTTCAGCCTTCCCAGATCGTTTCCTGATTCCCGCAGTGTTTCGACAGGGTTTCTACAGCGCTTCAGCAGAGCACACAGGCAAAGTTTCTGCACTTCTAATAAGGATGGATGAACAAAATGAGTGGCTGGTGGCATGGTATTTATAGCCACGAATTTTGGCTCTTCTTTCCCATTTTGCCCTTGCCAAAATTACCTAAATGCCATTTCTAATTTAATTTATGAATTAATTAATTAGGTTAGATAATCCTAAGGTCAAATCAATGAATAGTGACTTAATTTTTTATGATTTCCCTTAGAAATCTGCAGCCATCACGTCGAGAATTAATTTTTGGGTCCCTCCCAGTCCCGTTTCGCTCGTGTTTGGCCGTTCGCAGTGCCGGTGCGTCGCGCACGGTCGTCCGAAAAATATTTCGCTTATACCGTCACGATCCCCTAATTTCTGTGGAACTAGGTTTTCCCCTAGTTGTTCCAATTGTTTAATACAATATGTTTTGATGATGACAAATACAATATGTTCTAATTGTCTATGCTCATTGTATATGCTTATATTTGTAGAACTAGGTTCCCTAGTTGTTCTATATCTTAATGATGACAAATAGAACATAACAAATAGATAATGACAATTAGAATGCAAAAGGATGTCATATGCTAAAAAGAATACATTTGATGGTGTATGCTAAAAAGAATACATTTGATGTTGTGTGCTAAATAGAATACATTTGATGTTGTATGCTAAATAGAATACATTTGATCTTGTATGATTGATCTTAATGGTAATCATATAGCTTACACATCATACAATGTTATATGAAAAACATCCTTTTGAGAACATATCCAATAACTCTCTATATGTGCTTGATGGATTAACTATTGGATATATTTGTGTCTATATGTGTATATGCATGAATG
>QANU01088897.1:72952-115709 GCA_003254905.1 Nissolia schottii
TTTGCAATCTCTCTAACTCTATCTCTTTATTTATTGCAAACTTATATTATTGTCTTACACATTTCAGAATTGCATCTATTGATAATTGTTTATAATTAAGTTGCTCTCTTGATCTTATTGTTTTATTACAAACATAATTGAGCATGCTTATGTTACATCTTTAATTATTTTATTCCGCTGTATAGTAACGTTAATTGCACGAAAATGCAATATTTGTTGAAATTGGAATAATTTCTAAAATACCCAATTCACCCCCCTCTTGGGTATTGGTTACCAAGACCAACAATTTCCCTCTACGTGGAGGTGTGATTACTTCAAGGCATTAGTGAATTTTTCTCCGGAGAAGTATTTTTCACAGATACCTTTGACCCGTTATCTCTCGTCGATGTCCGAACAAGACCGTTCCGCTGGCGTTTTCGCGATCGCCAAAGCTTCCTAGTAACTATTTGGGGTTAACTCTAGGAATTTTATCATCAATTCCCCCATAAGGTATGGTTTCCCAAGATTGGGGCCCACTGCTCAGTTCTACTGGCTAAACGGGACCAAACGGGACTGTTCTATTGTCTGCGAAATCGTCCGCAAGTGAGCGGAACTCTGTTTTTTCGACGGTTTGATTTTTTCACCAAATTCTAAGGTTCTGTTTTTTCGACGGTTTGATTTTTTCACCAAATTCTAAGGGCCATGAGTGTCATCTGAATTTCGAGAAACTAAACAGATTAATTTTTATTAATTTCTGCATGTTAACCCCTACGGGGTGCTCTACGAACAGTTAATTGGGGAAATTTCTGCTAAGAAAGGAGCGGGATGTTAAAACACTTCACATAAAACATACTCATGAGCGTAGCTTGAAACTATGGTGTATCAGTGCTTTTCTCAATGCGTCTATTTTCTGTTAGTATTTAGTTATCAGAAATCGGAAAGGTTCAAGACCTTACCCCAAGGTTTTTGATAGCCCTAAAATCATTTATCATACTTAGAAATTTAGATTCCAACCCTAAGTTCATGAAATTAGTATTTTACCATCTTTCCCAAAAATGCTGGTTTTTGACCTTAAAACCCTGTTTTCTTTGGAATTTTAGTTCTCAAAAACCCGATAGACTCAAGACTTGCCCTTAAGGTTTTTGATAGTTCTAAACCCATATTTTCTGAAAGTAAACCCAGTTTTTCAGCCCAAAACATGAGATTCCCATTTTGCCCTTTTTCTTAAAATCACTATTTTCTGCCTGTTTGCTGAGAAATTCATCGGGGACTCCAAAAATCATGAAACTTGACATCCCCACTCGATTTTTCGTGTAGAACTCAAAAATAAAATTAATTTTTCATGATAAAATTCCCAGCATACAGTTCCTCTTAAAAATGTGCCATATGCCTATTTCAGTCTTAGGCTTTCCTAAATTCTTACAGAATCACAAATAGCACCAGCAGTTCCAAACAATATCAACAACACACATATAAATCAAAGTCATATAAAATGCATCCTAACATCATATATCATCTATCAAAAACCACATAGAGAGTGGATAAGTTGGTTTACTCACCTGGAGACTAATTTTTCACAAGTTCTGCAGAAACTCCATGAGTCTGGTAACTTGTGCTCCTTGCTACCGGGAGAATTCTTAAAGGTTAGGGATGGAAGGTTTTACTCAAGGAATTGAGGAATGGTTTCTAGATAGAATATTATGGAGAGTTAGGGTTTAGGTTAAGCAGAAAACTATTATATCTGTAGTTTGGCAGAGTAACGGCAAAGTGTGCAAACTGGCAGAGTTTTGGCAAGCTTCCTATGTCTTCTTGAATTTGAAGAGCTCATGGCCCTATTTATAGGCAAACCCACGAAATTCTTCTTCCAAAAATGCCCTTGGGGTTAAAATTCCCAAGTTGCCCTTATGAGTCATAAAACCTTTCTGTCATTGTCATGAGTCACCATATGACTCACCACACCTTTTGACTCCTTGACTACACTTGGGCCATTCTTGGCATTGTAGTGTGCTTGTCTCTTGGCCACTTTTTGTGGCCAAGAATTAACGGGCTCCAACAGATCAATTTTGATCAGGTTTTATCGTTTCCGGTCCTGGTACTTTGTGTACGGCTATTCTAAAAATATTTTGATCATGTCCTTGTGACCCTCTAATTTTTCTAAGTAATAATCTAGGTTGATTTGAGGTGTTTGTAAATTCTCATCTGTAGCTGTACCTTTTACGGATACTTTGGACGCGCAGTTATACTCAGATGACAAAAAGGATTTATTCTAGTGTGTGCAGAAGTTTAAGAAAACGAGCAGAATTATTTCTACAGGAACTTTTAATCTAGAAGCTCATGGAGAGCTTGTTCCTCTTATTTAATTCATGAAATATTTACTAAGGGAAAAGCGGGATTTTACAGCTGCGGGTCCGCGAGTATGTCCGCTGGGGCGAAAGTGTAGTTCTCGATGAAGGTGTCCGTCCAAAAGTTCCGTTGTCGAGTACGTGTGAATAAACAAACATTTTTCGGGGGCAGTAATGCCATCTAGCCAATCTATAGTCATGCACGAGTGGGGATAAGAACGGATTCATTCTTAGTGGAAACCCTACGTGGTCTCTATTGTTCATTTCTTGGGCAGAGTCCAGGCCACTCAAGAACCGCTAAGTGTCATGCATCCTAGCCCCCTACTGATTATGATCTTTGGTCTATGTCTTGAGCATCTTTATCTAAGTTACTAGGTGATTGGGATTTCTAATCTTGCCATTTACCTAGGCTTCGTGCTTTTTAGCTTAATCTGCTTGAGTGGGCAATATAGAATCGCCTGCTCACGTTACTTCTAGCTGACATACTAGTCGTCTCGGGTCGTTCCCTTGACGATACATAATGGATAGTCTTACATACACATACATACATAGTTACATACATACATACATTCATCCATACATGTTGACACATCATGCATGAGGGAAACTGGGGATCTCTTACGCGCCTTGTGGCTGTGTCCCTCTTAGTCTTTTCACCTTTGTAACCGTGGCCTCGGTGACAACCTATTTGTTTTTACTATCGTGTCGACCCGACAGCGCTCTTGACTGGTGTGGTAGGTAGCCACGTAAAGCTCATAGGAGAAAGATATCAAACGTGATAAGTACAACCACCCCCTTATAGGAATGGCGAGGGGTCGACCTTGGACTTGATCAGGTGTGGACACGTGGGTCGGCCCTTGGACTCGACCTGGTCAGCCCTTGGACTTGACCGCGCTTTCCTCTACTCTTTTCTTACTGGGGCCCCTTCCATCCTTTCTTTCTTCAGGCCTTGGCCTGTTCTTACCATAATAAGGCCTTGGCCTTCTTAGTCCTCAGGCCTTTGCCTGTCTACATAATCTCAGGCCTTGGCCCGGTGCTATCGCTATCAGGCCTCTGCCTGCGTTGGTCTTAACCAATCCAGCTTGTCGAATGGGTGAGGAGCGTGTTTGTGAGACGTGTCAAGAGAAACAGGGAATCATTCTAGACATATAACTATATAATTTAACTAAAGTCTTCCGGACCAACTGGGGTCGGAACCTTCCTAAGTCGTCTTCCTTCCTTAGGATTCAATTATGATCTTTTTAGACTTTAAGTGATGACTTCTAGTTATCTACGATCGTCCTAAATCATATGACGACCGGTTCCTCATGATGCATGCTTTTATATACCATACACATCTATCCGTGCCCATTGGATCCCATAGAATAGCTAAAATTCCAAGTTATTCAGGACACATTCGAATGACTAGGGTTTCATTCGAATGAAATCCTGCAAGTTCTTTCATTCAATTGAAAAGGGAATTCAATCAATTGAAGCCTCCAGTATTCTTTCATTCAAATAAATTGGGGATTCAATCAATTGAAATCCTAGAATTTTCTTTCATTCGACTGAATTATAATTCAATCGAATGAAATCCTCAAAAATCCCCTCTAAGCCATCAGTTCTCACTTTTCTCCCGAGGGCGTGTAAAATCACTGTTCCTAGGGTTCCAATCAGTACAATTACACGTTTTCTTTGTTAACCACGAAAAATCGTTTTTACCACTTAACCTTCCTAATTTCTACTTAACGTTTTCACCGTTAAACATATATAAAAATGCATAGAAAATCATAGACAAAACCACATAGGCAGTGGGCTTAGGGTTACCCACATCAAATGAAGGTTTGGATTCGGTAGCTTTGCTGCATGTAATTTCTTGGTCGCGTTGATATGCTACAGGGATTTTTCTGGGATTTGACAAAGTAACTGCGATGTGCACGAACGGGACTGGTGTTTGTGAAAAGGAAAGAAAGTAACGTAAGGTTTCTGATTGTGGAATTCAATCGAATGAAATCCCAAAATCGCCTTCCGAGGCATCAGTTCTCCCATTTTCTACAGAGGTAGTTCAAAAACACTGTTTCTACGGTTCCAATCAGTACAGTTACACATTTATTTTGCCAAAGCTACCAAAAACTGTTTTCACCACATATTGTCCCTAATTTCTACTTAAAGTTTTCATAGTCAAACATATATATAAAAAACAGAAAAAAAAATCATAAATAAACCACATAAATAGTGGGCTTAGGGTTACCCACATCCAATGGAGATTCAGATTCGATAGCTTTGTTGCTGACAATTTCCCAGTCGCGTGGATGTGCTCCGGGGATTTTTCTAGAATTTAACCAAATAACTGCAATGTGCATGAACAGGACTGGTATTTGTGAAAATGACGTAAAGTTTGTCTGATAATGGTAGCTATTTATAGCCCACGTTTTTTTCCTTCTCTTTTTTCCTTTTTATTTTATTTGTTTACTATTATTATTATTAAAAATAATTAACTAATTTTTAATTAATGTTATTGTTACCGTTAGAATGTAACAATGGTAACAATATTAAAATAATACTAAATTTACTGTCGGTTAGCTACAACGGTAATTAGGAGAATAAAATAATTGTATATTTTCCGTCGTATATTACCGACGGTAAAAGTTTAAAATAGTTACAAAGTTAGTGTTGATTACGACCAACGGTAATCAATGAATAAAATATTATTATAATCACTGTCGAACTATTACCGATGGTAATAGTTTAAAATAGTTACAAAGTTAACGTCGATTATGACCAACGGTAATCAATGAATAAAATATTATTATAATTACTGTTGGACTATTCTGACGGTAACCCGGTTCAGATTTGCTCACAACTAAATCGATTACTGACAGTTCTCTCCACCGGAAATTAGCGTTGGTTAGCCATGTCCGACGCTAAATTGATTACCATCGACTACTTAGTTGTTGGCTCAATGATTGACGGTAATGCCGACGGTAACATCATATACCGACAGTAACCACCTAAATTTTCGACGGTAATAGACTGTTTTCTTGTAGTGATGTATACAAGTTTCATACTACCAAATGGGCAAAAGGCCAAAATAACAAACATTGTTAAGGGAGATGCTAGTAGTGCAGGAAATGATGATTGATATGGAGTGCTTCAAAAAAATTCTTGAATTGAGTATGAGCATTATCAAAATGTCAACCAAATTGTTCTTTTCTGGTCAAGTTAGAAATAACTGGTCGAGTTGGAAGGTTGCGATCAAAACTAAACCAAGAGGTCAAGTTGAGATTACAACAGATAAAGAATAGGAGAAAGCATATCAAGTAGACGAGCTAATCCCAGTAAGAGTAGTTATTGATATCGATATATTCTTGAAAATTTACGTATTGGTTCAAGGGAGAGTGTGAAATAATTCGAATTTTCGACCACCAACACGTAACATGAGCTAAAAATGCAGAGTCAAATGGTACTAAGCTGGGCAGTGAAGAAGACAAATTTGAAGATGATGTTAAGTCTGAAGTTGATGAAGATAGTCTTCAACTTTCATATTAATTGCCACATTATATATTTGACACAATTATCATTTTTAATTAGTTTCTAGATAAATTTTAATATTTACTTTCATTTCAAATCCAAATTTGTGCGTGGACGTGAGCTTTTAATTTTAGGGTTTAAATGAAAAACAAAATGAAATCCACAATTTTTAAAAAAAATACCTGACTCAAATTTGTCAGAAATGTTTTTAAGTTTATTTTATTTATCTTTTTTATAGTGAATATATTCATCAGTATTAGTAAATAATATTTTCTTTATATAGAATATCGGTAGATATATCTATTAATAAAAAAATGATAGTAACCAATTTAGCAAGCACAATATTGACAAATATATTTAATGATAATGTTTGCACAGATAAGATATTCATTAACAATTATATACCAGCGAAATAAATATATATATATATATATACATATATATATATATATATTTATTTATTTATTGTCAGCTATTGTCTGTTGGTATATCCGTCAAAATTTAAAAAATATGTCAGAAATTTTGTACGTATGATGTGTACTTTTTTTTATTGGGCTAAGAGATTATCAATTCAATCAAATTTCAATTGGCTAATATATGTGCTATTAAATGAATTATGATTCTCACGATTATTTGAAAATGACAATGATAAGTTAATAGCCATAAAAAAGAAAGAAAGAAAGAAAGACAATGATAAGTTAATAGATACAGAGACAATATTTTAAATAGTAAAACTTAATTTCTTAAAATTTTATGAGCCTTAATTTAAGTTGTTGCGTTTATGTATTTTTTTTCATTTAATATGAGGATTGAATCCTCTCATATTATTTTTTCATATGATAAAATCATGTGTAATCTCATACCATTATATAAGCACTAAATAAATTGATGGTATTAAATCACACATGACTTTATCATGTGAAAAAGAGGATCCATTTACTTTAATATGGTTTGTTTATGTTCAAAGTAGCTCATATAACTAGATATACATACAAGATCGAACTTAGCCGAACTCTTGGGATGTTAAAGAACATGATATTGCCTTTCTCTAAATTTAAACGGCGGGGTCAGTAAAGAATTCGGCAGACAATTAATAGAATAATTAATTTTTCTCTGGCATAGACATCGGACAAGATATGTACAGTTTTCTTTTAATTGTACAGTTTATTCTGGTGCTAGCCATGGTCATGCTCTTCTGATATATACGAATTTTTCCTTCTAAAACAAGAAAAAAAAAATTGAACTTCTAAAAGATAATTAAGGAAAAAGGAAAGAAGACAAAACGAAAAGAAGATGCGGTTTTTCAATGGCTCAATAGAGAATCAAATCATATATCATATTATAATAATACATAGCGCAGTTAAGAGACCATATATCAAGGAACTCGAACTATAAAAACTAATTAATATATTAATCAGGGTGGCTTGGTTTTTCAATTTAGAATACCAACCGACCGATAACTCGTTTATTTCAATGGTGTTTGGCCCGCTAATCAAGCAAGCCTGTACATAAGCACCCACTCCCCCCATGTGCCTTGGCCCCTTTCGCAAAATCAGCAGAAAAGGACAGTGCCCATATTATCTTCCATGTAAGTCTTACTTTTTCGCAACACAAGGGCGGCGTGTATTTTATTCGTGCCTTTCTTTCTGTCCTTTTTCACTCTTTCTAGTATTATATAACTGCCTAACCACATCCAACCTCTATAGCTTCACTTCTTCACTTCAAGAGAGAGCTTGAGAGAGAGAGAGTGAGAGAGAGAGAGGAAAAAATGATGATCAAGTTCAGGTCCAAGAGGTTCAGCAGGAGCAGCTCTAAGGTTGGGAGTAATAATAATGAGAACAAGACAGCAGCACCCCAGGGAGAGAAGGATTTCAGGAGCATCGGTGAAATCAAATGGGAACTTAGGCCTGGCGGCATGCTCGTTCAGAAAAGGGGGTGCGACCAAAGTGAAGGGGAGGGGTTGATCACAGTTAGGGTGTCAACTGTGTCAAAGTGGCATGACATTTCTATTGAAGCCACCTCAACTTTTGGTAAGTACTACTTCTTCAGCTTCAAATTATCTAGGGCTGTCAGTCCGGTCCGTTTACTCGGTTAAATGGACGGACTTTATATGCAAATAATAGGCCAGCGAAAGTTTGAAAAAAAATTAGACCGGCCCGTTTAAGTTCGGCTCACGCTCGTGATTTTTTTTTAATGTTTTAAATAATATTTTTTGAATTTTATTTTTTTGAATTTTTTTGAATTTTTAAAAAAATAAACAGGCTAGCGGGCAGCTCGTTTAGGCTCGCGGACCGACCATAAACGAGCCGAACCTTAAAAATATGCATATTTTTTGCCAGACCCGTTTTGACAGCCATAAAATTATCTCTTGTAAACTAATGGGTGTTGGTCCAAGAGGTAAGCGACTTGGTATCGCTTAAGCAAGGTCCCCGAGTTCTCGAGACCTTGTGTGCGCAGTTATTCCCGCTGAGAGACTCACTCGCTAGTGAGAAATAAATTTTGGTTTATTTTGGCAAGTATTTCAAAAAACTATCAATCAATCATTTAATGAAGGTATTTTGATAAACAACTTTATAATCAAGATTTTTTACTGATGTGTGTGTGTAATTAAAGTGACGGTTAATTTGACTCCAAATGAAATGAGTAATTGCCACGTGATTTTGTTTAGAATAAGTGATTAAGAAGACCCCATATCTTCATTTTTATTTTTTTATTTTTATTTTTATTTTTGCCATATGAGCAATCAAAATGGTTATTTATGACCCCAAAAGCTTGACTTTTGTGCATTATGATGATAATCGTCAACTGGGTATCTGACAAATTTTGTAACTTGCAGGAGAATTAAAGATGATTTTATCACTGGTAACAAGTTTGGAGCCGAGAGAGCAGAGGCTTCTCTTCAGGGGCAAAGAGAGAGATGACAATGAATTCCTACACATGGTTGGGGTTAGAGAGAAGGACAAGGTCCTGCTGCTGGAGGACCCAGCTATCACGGAGAAGAAGCTTCTTGGCATGGCAAGGGGCCAACCCATCAACAATCCTTGCTGTACCATCAGTGCATGACTTTGTAATTGAACAAACCCATTGTTAATTAGTACTAACCAGAAAAGAGACAAAAGTGAAAGGAAGTTTAATGTAATGACGGGTCTTTCTTTCTTCGGTCTTGTTCGTCTTAGATTAGAAACTTAATTAATGTACTTATCCGGTGGTTGGAGCCAGCCTTGTTGGTTGAACAAAAAAACGTGTAACCTGATGCAATGCCATGTCATTGTGCAGAGTTTGCTCTTTCAATGGAGGAAGTGTTTGATTCCGTTTGTATAGCACATTTCTCTTTTTATTATTATGATTTCTGTCCTTTTATTCAATTATTATGCACCCATGCGTGCACGCCGATACAGAAAAAGGGATTAATAATGCTGAAAGTAAGGTAGAAGCTTTGGTTAGGTTAGGTTGGGGCAATATCATCAGAAAACATGGCAGATTATGGGCTTTTTGTAAAGACAAGTTGTTTGGGCAAAGGGGAGTTCAATCAAGTGCCTTTTTTTTCTAGTGATAATATATGATAATGTTTAAAAGGGTAACCTTCTCGTGGTCTACAAGAGCTCGAAGTGGGGAAAAAGAGGTACTGATACTCATATCTTACTTGGGAAGCAACTTCATTGGAAACTATAAGAATCGATTTTAGGTACTGATACCAAAGCTAAGCCTTCTATGGGCCGAGCTGTCTTTGGGACCAATTTAGGCCTAGAATTTTAGCCGTTCAAAAAATTAATCAATGGTTTAAATTAGGGTTAATCTTGTTTTTAGTTTTTTTGTAAGTTTTAAATTTTGTGTTTTATCCCTCGTAAATTTTTCGTTTGGAAATCGTTTCTCATGAATATTTTTTGTTAGGTTTTAGTCTCTGCCATTCATTTAGGCCGTTAATTGTTGTCGTGTCAGTTAACTTGGGCATATGTCAGTCACGTGCCACACACATGACATAAGGTTAATGTAATTTTTATTCCCTCATAAATCACGAATTTTGTTTTTTAGCCCTCATAAATTTTTTATTAAGTAATCGTCTCTCATAAATGTTTGCGTTAGAAAATTGTTCCTCACAAAAAAAAAATTGTTAGGTTTTAATCTATATCATTCTCTATTTGGGTCATTAACTACTCAACAATTAACTTTGTCACACGATAAACATTCCGTTGGCGAAAGTGACACAATTCGTCCCAACAATGATGCATCCATCAACAATGCATACCTCCGCCTCGATTTAGAAGCAATTGTCTTCCTCTACTGTAACATCCCCCTCTTTCCTTAGCAAAATCTCGCTAGATAAATACTGAGAGATTTCCATGTTTGGTTGAGCCATTGGAATTATGAACTCTTGGAATTAAAATTGTCTGTAGGAAAAATTTTGGTCATTTTCTTAAAATTCTATAGATACTAGAATGAACCATTGTTGTCGTCTGAGTATAACTGCACGTCTAAAGTGTTCGCAAAAGGTACGGCTACAGGCGAGAATTTATAAATACCCCAAATGAACCTAGATTATTCTTTAGAAAAAATAGGAGATCACAAGGACGTGATCAGAATATTTTTAGCAGAACCGTACGCGAATTACCAGGACCGGAAACGACAAAACCGGATCAAAATCGATCTGCCGGAGGCCGTTAATTCTTGGCCACAAAACTGGCCAAGACACAAGGAAACCACACGGCCAAGAATGGCCCAAGTGTGGTCAAAGGGGTCAAAAGCATGGTGACTCATATGGTGACTCATGAAAAGGACATGTAGCATAAGACAAAATAAGGGCATTTTGGAAATTTTGTCCCAAGGGCAAAATTGGAAAGAGGAATTCGGCCATGAGGCCTATAAATACCCCCCTTGGCCGAAAATCTCAAGAGGAAAAATAAGAGACCTTAGCCAAACTCTGTCCGTTTATACATTCAACCGTTACACTGTCTAAACATTGACCCATAAACTTTCTCTTGCAAAACCTAATCCAAGTTTCCTAAACCCTAACCTCACAAATTCTTCTAGTATCTTAGAGGACTCTCCTATACATCTATTCTAAGGTTAAGAGCTTGGCCACAACCAAGCAATGTGGGATTCTGCACAAACTGACTGCAGCAAGTGCATAAACGTGGGTAACCGACATAATCACTGTCTATGTGATTTAAGATGTATGATGATGTTTGTGCTATGTTTCATGTTAGATATATATGTGGTTAGGATGCCTTTTATGTGACTTTGACACATATATATTGTTGATGATTGTCTGGATCTTTCAGTGATGTCTATGATTCTGTTAGAATTTAGGAAAGCCTAAGACGAAAATAGGTATATGACACGATTTTGAAGCGATCTGTATGTTGAGATTTTTATCACAAAAAACTAATGTTATTTTTGGATTCTACATGAAAAATTGAGTGGGATGTCAAGTTTTATGATTTTCGAAGTCCCCGATGAATTTCTCAGCAAACAAGCAGAAAACGGGATTTTTATGAAAAAGGGCAAAATGGGAATTTCACGTCTTGGGACTGAAAAACTGGGTTTGTTTTTAGAAAATATGGGTTTAGAACTATCAAAAACCTTAAGGGAAAGTCTTGAGGCCATCGGGTTTTATAGAACAAAAATTCCAAAGAAAATAGGGCATTTACGGGGGCTAAATGGTAATTTTGAGAAAAGGGGTAAATTTGAAATTTCGTAACACTGAGGTCACAATCTGAAATTTTAGACATGGGAAATGATCTTAGGACTATCAAGAACATTGGGGTAAGGTCTTGGACCTCTCCGGTTTATCATCACTAATTTCTGGCAGAAACTAGATGTTTGTTTTGCTAGTTGCTAGGTTTATGTTTGTGATGTTTAAGACATGAGATTGTGTTCCTTGTATGTGAAGTTAGTGACATGATACAACTAATGTTATGTGTAACATCCCGCTTTTTCCCTTAGCAAAGATTTCATAAATTAAACAGGGGAACACGCCCTCACATAAACTCTTAGGTTAGAAATAATTCTATGTATTTTTACAAAATTCTGCAGACAGTAGAACATACCCTTTTTGTCATTTGAGGACAACCGCGCGTCCAAAGTACCCGTAAAAGGTACGGTTATAGACGAGAATTTACAAACACCTCAAATGAACCTAGATTATTACTTAGAAAAATTAGAGGATCACAAGGACGTGATCAGAATATTTTTAGGATAACCATAAGCGAAGAACCGGGACCGGGAACGATAAAACCTGAACAAAATTGATCTGCCAGAAACCTTTAATTCTCGGCCACACAAGTGGCCAAGACACAAGCTTATACATGGCCAAGAAGGTTTCCATGTGGCCAAGTCAAGATTCAAACCTATGAGTCATATAGTGACTCATGAAAATGACATTTAACATAAGACAAAATAAGGGCATTTTGGGAATTTTGTCCCAAGGGAAAAATTGGAAAGGGGAATTCGGCCATGAGGCCTATAAATACCCCCTTGGCTAAAATTTTAGAGCAAGACATAGACAACCTTGTCCAAACTCTGTACGTTTGCACATTCAGTCATTACACTGTTCAAACCTTAACCCAGAGATTTTCCCACATAAAACCTAACTCAAGTTTCCTAAACCCTAACCTCACAAAATTTCCTAGAGTCTTAGAAACCTCTCTCACATATCTATTCTAGTAAGAAGAGCTTGGGAGCAACCAAGCAAGGTGGGATACTGCACAAACTAGCTAGCAGCAAGTGCGAAAAGGGCCGGTAAACCGACATAATCATAGTTATCAAACTTGCGAGTTTAAGTAAACTCGTGGAGCCTCCGTAAACTCGAATCGTAAACTCGGATCGTAAACTCGTACTAGTTTACCTATTATTAAAAAAATATTAAAAAATATTTTAAAAAATTATTATGCTACAAAAATATATTTAATAAAATTCGAAATTCATAAATACTTTTAACTCCATAACAAAGCACTAATGAAGATGAAATATATGAGTTCTAAGTTCAATTCATAGATAATACATAATACATATGTTTGAACAGGAACATATTCTCCTCCACATAAACTTAATGACAAGTAAAATCTATCAACACAAGAGAGAGGCGGTGTATTGAGCAATCAACATAGCAAATGTATATAAAGAACAATGTCACTCATTTTTTACAAAAGTAGTCTGCTTCGAGCAGACAACAAAGAATTTAGTGATGAGTTCGAGGGGCATGCCCTTTGTTTTTGGAACCTTCAAGAACATAAATATCCAGGAGATGACACACACAACAACATAAATACCGAAGATACCAACGAGTCCCACAGTACTGAGCATCACAGGAAGCGAGTATGTGATGAAGATACCTCCAATCCAAAACACTAAAGTACAGATAGCGATGCAGAGGTCACGCACCCTAGTAGAAAAGATCTTTGAGAAAATGATAAAATATATACAATGGATTAGGAACGAAGCATGATGGCACTACGGAGCACGATTGCATGCGCAGTTATAAAAAAAAAAAAAAAACCTGCCTGTGGTAAACTCGTATGAGTTTACCCGAGTTTACCCAAAAACGAGTTTACATGCGAGTTAGCTCTATTTTACTACCTAAACTCGTACGAGTTTACGAGTTAACTCCCGATTTTGATAACTATGGACATAATCACTATCTATAATTTAAGATGTATGATGATGTTTGTGCTATGTTTTATGCTAGATATATTTGTGGTTAGGATTCCTTTTATGTGACCTTGGTGTATGTATATGTTGTTGATGATTGTCTGGATCCGTTCGTGCTGTCTGCGATTCTGTCAGAATTTAGGAATGCCTAAGACAAAAATAGGCATATGAAACGATTTTGAAGGAAAGTGTATGCTGAGATTTTTATCATGAAAAACTAATGTTATTTTTGGGTTCTATACGAAAAATTGAGTGGGGATGTCAAGTTTCATGATTTTTGGAGTCCCCGATGAATTTCTCAACGAACAGGCAGAAAACGGGATTTTCATGAAAAAGGGCAAAACGGGAATTTCACATCTTGGGACTGAAAAACTGGATTTGTTTTTAGAAAATATGGGTTTATAACTATCAAAAACCTTAAGGGAAAGTCTTGATTCCTCGGATTTTTTAGAACAAAAATTCCAAAGAAAACAGGGCGTTAACGGGGGCGAAATGGTAATTTTAGAAAGA
This sequence comes from Nissolia schottii, assembly GCA_003254905.1. NCBI lineage: Eukaryota > Viridiplantae > Streptophyta > Magnoliopsida > Fabales > Fabaceae > Nissolia > Nissolia schottii. Next base: position 86,941 of record QANU01088897.1, read on the forward strand.
GGGGCAAAACTGGAATTTCGTGCAGCAGGGTTCAAAATTTGGGTTTTTAGACATAAAAAATGATCTTAGGGCTACCAAAAATCTTGGGGTAAGGTCTTGGACATCTCCGATTTATGGTTGCTAATCTCTGACAGAAACTAGACGCCTGTTGTGTTAGTTGTGGATTTACATTTGTTTATGTTCAGGAAGATGTTGAACATGAAAATATGTTCTTTATATGTGTTAAAAATGATGATAAATGTTAGAAGAAACTCTTGAGATTGTATATGCGAAACCATGCAGAGCATGGAAAATTGCAAGACCTAGACCTGAATTTCGTTAGGGTGGCGCTGAGCGGCCTAGGGTGCGCTGAGCTGCCTGGGGTGCACTGAGCAGCCTAGGGCTTGCGCTGAGCGGCCTGGCTGATGATTCAGGGTTTCATAATTTAAAATAGAGCTTCCTAGATCACTTGCAATCATTCATGGATCCGCTAAATTGTGTAAAGAAGTTCGTATGACTTGTTTATGGTTTAGGTAATATTATATGATTAATGGTTTAGGTAATATTATATGATTATATGATTATAACATGTGAATGCTTTATGAGGTATTGAATGATAATTATGTTAAGAACATGATGCATGATTATTTGTATATGTTACATATGCCTTATCATGCATATTAAGACACGAATACGACATCATGATATGACAAGATATGTAAATTAAAGGATAGGACATCATGCATATTACGACACGAATACGACATCATGCATATTAAGAAACAGATACGACATCATGACATGGCAAGACACGTGCATTAAAAGGATACAACATCATATTAAGACATGGATACGACATCATGATACGGCCTCTAGAAGATCTTAGAGTATGTTATAATGAGGACTCTTTTCCTATGAGTTAGAATAAAGAACAAATGACATAGATAATGAAAGAATAGGTCCCCTCAGTCACGTAGTAATATAGGTAGTTGCTCAGGACTAGCAAGGATATTAATAATGAGTAAGGATGTAGTATAACTGTGACACATAGAGATCCCTGAGCGGCCTAGATCATAAATAAGAACAATAAGATTCCCATAACCTAAGGTTTCCTACTGAGAATGCAATGTTCTCACCCCACTCATTAGTGACTCCAGGAACTAACCTCGAACAGAGGAAGGAATAATACTAGACCAACACTCAAGGCAGAAACATACGAGAAGACTAGTCACAAAGAAGTTTAGCAAGGGTTAAAGAAGAAATGTTTCTAATTGCCCTTAAGATAGGATTGTAGGATAATGTAACTAAAGTATCAAACTATGTGTGTACGGAATCTAATACAGCTTATGTAAATTATTATGATGTTATCTGATGGACCACTTGTTTGCTTATTGCTTTGATGTTGTTATATTTGAGAAACTATCCGTTAAGCATAGCACGTGGCTCATATTTTATGTATAAAGATAAAGCTTTTAAAACAGTCCATATTTTCTAACTAAGAAATATTGTTCGAGTTAAAAGTAGGGAATAAAAGTAACCCCAACCAAAGCAGATAACAACCTAGTGAGCATTGCTTATGACTATAGCATAAGCAGTTAGCTAGGGTGTTTCATTATAAATTATGTGAAGTTATCTGTTATATGATGTGATGTATGATGAATATGATGATATGAGGTATTGAATTGTTCTTATATGAACTGTTACAACAAATACTGAACTGTGCACATGATGATGATGATGATGATGATGAGAAAACCCCCTCTAGCAGGGCTGAGGGTTCGGCTTTTGGGGAAGATCTTAGTCCCGGTCGAGTCCTAGGTCCGACCCCAACGCCATCATTTTGATGGTCACCTCGATCGTGGTTGGTGAGAATCCCATGGTCAAAGGCCATTCAGGTTAAGCGTTGCCTGGCTGTCACGATGCGGGTTGTAAAGTGTGGTTGTAGCGGTGTGGCCTCAGCTACAAGGGACGGGGGCGGAACCGCTCATAAGGCTTGCCTTATACCGCGGGAGGAAAAATAATTTTCAAAAAATGAGGATTTTTGATACAGTAGTGTAGCTATGTAAATTGTATGACGGTATATGAGTTAAGAACTAGATTAGCAGACAGATGACGTAGATAATGAAGAATAGGTTCCCCGATCACCTAGTAATCTAGATAAAGCTGCTTAGGCTTAGCAGGAAATAATAATGAGTAGGAAGATAGTATAACTGTGACACTTAGAGACCCCTGAGCGGCCTGGATCATAAATGAGAATAAGAAGTTCCCCATATCCCGCGGTTTCCCACTGAGAGTGCTATGTTCTCACCCCATTCATTCATGACTCCAGGATTTGAGGTGGAGCAAGGAGGTGAACAGCACGAGGAGGAGCAGTACCCCAAACAAGGAGTCGAAGAATAGGCTTGTAATTAGTAGACCCTATGTGATAGTACTAATTTTGTGTTAAATATATGTACATGACAACTATATTAGTATTTGTGTACTTAATTGTGAATATATGATATGGACCAACGGTTGGTACTATGTTTAATTGCTTATTATCTCCTTTAATGTTAGTTAAGCATGTTACGCTACTGCTCGCATTACATGTTCTACGAATACGAGACTCTACTTTGTACCATGAGATATATAAAATAAAGTTTAAAATTGGTCTGTATTTTCTAAGTAACGCTACTTTTAAATGCTTACTTGGGACTAAGTGTAATAATCTTACACTAAGTACTATCCTAATCAAAGCATATAACAACTTAGTGGACGAGTTTGCGACTTAAACGCAAAGTAGCTAGCTATGGTGTTTCATCTACCCCTCAAATGCAGTCATCCTCATCCTATTGATTGAAGCTCTTCGACCCCCCCCCCCCCATGATGAAAACACATCCTCTTTTAGTGTGCGCTCTATTTTTATATTAATTATGATTATATCAATATTTAACTTACACTAGACTTTCATCTTATCCATATTGTGGCGCTTCAGAAACAGGTGCAATCTGCTACTGCCGAAACCGGAATTTATGAGCATTAATACATCACTTGTATTGTTTTTCATTTCAGTTGTAAGTTTTCTTCTTTTTTTCTCAAGGTTAATAAGAAAATGATAGTCGGATCCTTACTTTAGCGAGTAAGATAAGGGGGTGTTTTACCCTTAGATCAATAAACTAAAAATGGATCTCATTTTTTTACTTTATTAATTCATGGATGGAACCCCTCACATTACATCCAAATCCCAATTAATTAATCATTTATTCATTTGTATATGTTTTTCATGCCTCAATGGAAGCAAACACTACGCATTCCGATAAATGACGAAAATCAAGAATATGATAATAATGTGGAGGGAAATCTTGATAATGAAGATGAAGAAGTTGAACATAAACAACCAAGAGTTGGAATGATATTTAAATCATAAGATGAAGTTATATGGTGCTACAAGAATTATAGTCGATGCAAGGGTTTTGGAATGACTAAGATAATTTCAGAAAAAACAGGTGATGGAAAACACATATTTCACTTTATCTTGTAGCCTTGGAAGAAAGTATGTAAGCACTTGAAATTATCTTTTGAAGCTAAATCATATTACAAGAACACAATTTGTACGAATTTACCAAAAAAGAGTTTACATAAGTGTTAACTCGTTCTGTGTAATAAAATCGTAAACTCAAAAGAGTTTACGAGTTAACTCGAGAGTTTAATAACCATGCCTAATATTCCTAAGTGTGTGCCCGGGTTCCAAGAATACCTTATGACAATCAAACAAGGATTGTTTTCTTCCGTGCAGGAGCCGAAACGCTTTAGTCTCCTCCATATACTTTAAAATATTTGCGCGTGGTAGAGAGTAAGTCCACACACTCATAGTGTGAATAAGGAGATGGAGAGAGAATGCGACGGTTACTTTTCACTATTTAATACGTCGCAGATTCAATTTGATTTAGTTCCATATTTAAAAAAGTTTGTGCATGTATATGTAAAAGTTTGCGTACTTAGTGTTACTGTGTAGGCCATAAATTAACAGCATTTAGTGCACTATTTTGTCTTTTCCTATTGAACAATGTAAACATGATTGACAGATACGATGTGAATGGAGAAGAATTCGACGAAGAAAAGGAAATTAAAATATATTTCATAGGGCGGGAAGGAAGACTTCCCCTAGAAAGGATGTACAAATAAGATAAGAGACCTCTTTTCCAAAAAAGAAACAGAAGAAGCTGCACCAAGAAGCACAACACACAACTAAGCTCAACTAATTAAGTTACAACAATCACACACACCATATTTATTGGCAATCCCACAAGCGCATACGGCAACCCTTTTATTTATTTATTTATTTTTATATGTTTTCCATCCTCACATATCTTAAATTCTCACACGTTCGACTTCGACCCCTTTTATTTTTCTCCAGCCGCGCACGCTTCTGATTTAATTCCCCTCGATCTGAATCACCCTGGTTTCTGGCTTCTTCACCTCTTCCTTAGGGACAGTCACAACAAGAACCCCATTCTCAAGGTTGGCCTTAACTTGATCCACCTTAGCATTCGCCGGGAGCCTAAACCTTCTCTGGAACTTGCCACGGCAACGCTCAACGCGGTGCCACCTGTTGTTGTTGTTGTTCTTGTCAGCATCATCCGCAATATTCCTCTCACCACTTATCCGAAGCACCCTTCCTTCATCGATCTCCACCTTGACCTCCTCTTTCTTCACCCCCGGGAGGTCGGTCATGAACACGTGGGCATCTTTGGTCTCTTTCCAGTCTGTCGGGGTGCTCAGGACGGGGCACTTGCTGATCATGGATAGGAAAGGGTCAAAGGTTTCGTCGCCGACGAGCTGAGAAACGAGAGACATGTTTTGTTTGTACTAGGGTTGAACTCGGAAAGAAGCTAGTTAAGAGGGAGACTGAGAGATCACGAACACAGCAAATGTGAACCGTTAATTCTTGGGACGGAGGGGTTTCGAATGGTGGTACCGTTTTTATAAAGGGGTGAAATAGATGGAGCATGTCCTGAACCTTCTTGGAGTTTTAGTTTTGATTTATTTTTGTTATAGTTTTGATTGATTGATGTTCCACCATCTTCTATTCGTGTCCTCTTTGAAACATTCTCGTTGCTTCCAACATGGACTCGCCCCTTCCGGTGTCCTGCCCTACATATTTTTTTTTACAAAAAAAAATGTTATACGTAAACTTAATTTCATACACTCATACATATATCATTAATAATGCACAAACTTTATTTTTACGAGTGCATAAACATTACAAACTTGTACATGATACTCTCAACTATATTTAATTACGTGCACAGACATCACATGAGTTAAAACACAAACTTTATGTATATAAGTACGAGGTATATGTATGGTGTATAATTTTTTGTGTACACACTCTTTCTTCTTTTTTTTTTGGTTCAATAGGGATTGATTTCAAAGAGTGCGCAGTTAGTTTCTTTTAGTGGAGGCCCCTTTTATTCAAGTTTAGTGGGTTATGGTGTCGGTATACACTAACTAATCATTGGCCTAACTAAAGCCCATTATTGAGATAGTCCATGAGAACTAACCGGCATAGCAAGAGATCTTGAAAGAGAAAAACTGAACTTCACCGGAGATAGAACGAGCTCAACTTGGGCCAAGAAACAATTTAAAGAGAGTGAAAAGGGCATTTCTATATTCGACAAAGTAAACCCTACCAAGGAAAACAATACGAAGTAAACTCCTAAACATAGTTACTAAAATCAGCCCAGTGGTCAAGACTAAATAAATATATAAAATATAATATAATAAATAATACAAATAATTGATAATTTTACACATTATATATATATATATATATATATATATATATTATTAATGGAACATAATAACACATTAATGCGCTTTGCCTGCCTTGGTTCCTGAGTTCAACCGCTGTTATTGATAATATTGGATTTTTGAAGTCAAGAACTGGCTAGTTAGCTCATTATCAGTGGGACCTCACTATAAGAAAATAAGCTTTTTGTGGCCTTTTTGCAATTTGCGGCGGTCGCAAACCGCTGCTAAAACGCTAAACCCTTTAACAGCAATTTGGAGTGACTGATACTGCTAGAATAACTGCTGTTAATATCCTATTAGCGGCGATTTGAAAAATCACAGTAAATACATTTTGTTTAGCTGCGGTCTGTGCAAACTGCAGTGATTAGCGGTGGTCTTGAACTGCTAGGAAATGCTATACAGCTTTGCTTCATAATTAGTGGCAGTTTTGAACCGCCATTGTTTTTCTTAATTATACTTTTATTGCAAATATTACTTGACAACTATTTGCCTTTTACATCAAACCATCAATAATTATAGCCACAAATTACATATACATCAAATAAAGACCAAATGTTATTTTTTTCTTTCTATATAACCAGATCAAATACCATAAAAGGAACTCAAATAAACCACTTTGACATAACCAATGAATGGAGGGGCTCCATCACAAAATCTGTGGTGTCATTCTAGGAACTCAAATAGAAGTAGTAACTAACTTGTTTTAAAACTACGAATTAGAAGTGCCCACAACACAAACATCTTGATTCATGTGACATACCAACAAGTTTTAAAATCACACAAAAACAAGAAAGATTTCTCAAACCCAAATTTAAATTTTCAATAGGGAGAATATCTAAAGCTCAAACAAGAAAAGATTGCTTCATTCAATGATCCTCAAAGTTATAATTGAAATAACAGCCGAACTTATATAATAGCTTGCAGCTTAGCACCTCCTAATATAATTGGAAGATTTCTCACTCCTGCAGCGGCAAGTTACACTGGTCCTAAACACAAGAAAAAAGAAATAGAAAAATGAGAGTTCAAATTAAAAGGCCAGAGTACATTCTACGATGATTCCAATTACAGTTCGTGTAATGTCCCAAACTTTTGTACAAACAAAAAGGTCCCAAATCAAATACATAAATGGATGAGGAAGCCAGAAGCTATGACATCAAATAGCACATCTACATGAAAATACATGTTTTTTTTTCGCCGAAGTATCTTTTATAAGCGAGTCAATGCTGGTCATATGGATAAGATCATGGGTACCAGGATATGTTGAAAAAGGTTCACGCCTAGTCACATAACCATTACACCTTAGATCAAAGAAAATTCATCTATTACGAAGTATACACATTTTTTAGCAATCAATATTCAAGACATTATGATCTATTTAAAGAATACTCAACACTATTCAACAGTAATTCACTAATTCCAAAATGAGTTTAGTCAAAATCCAATTAGCCAATAAATAAATAAGGTTAGGTCTTTTGCTAAGGTTAGGTATGTTTTTAATTTCTAATTTCAATTTTTATAATTTTTAATTGGATGATTTGCAGTGCTTATGCTGCAAAGCGCCACCAATCAACATTGGCGATGTAAGCAGAACTAACGAAGAGTTTACAAAATAGGACCCAAACTCCTTTTCGTTGTTTGCTAAATATAATATGCAAGCTAAGTTAGCCAAGTTTCTAATTCAAATCTGACCATATTTTGACCTAAATTTCATGTATCATTGATGCTTCAAAATCACACGTAAAGTAAGAAAAGCGAAACAGTTTCCCTATAAGACTAATTACCTTAAGATTAGAACCTAAAGAAATTCGCATTGGAGGCATATCTGAAGAAATTATAAGAACCTTAAGAGACAGATTAACAAAATCCAAACTTTGATTTGAAAAACTGGCATTTTTTACTTGAGTCTACTTAATGAAAATCCTTTTACATACTGAATGGCTTCTGAGCAGGAATCAGAACTTCATATTTGTCATTGCCAAATAATAAATTATCCTACTATAGCTATGACTTAGCGTAAATGAAATACCAAAACCGATTGTATTTACTCAATAATAATGTGTAGATACAATAATGAGACTACCTAGATGGTGATGCACCAGATAAAAAAACTCTACAACGAATTAAAAAAACTCTGCCAGGTGGCATCCTAACAGTTACAAGTAGTTACAATCAGTTATCTAATTACAATAGTAACTACACAAGTAAGACTTCCCCTTAAGGTGGGATATATACATCTAATATGCCCAGCTTTGACATATTATGGCGAAAGGAAACGTGTGGCAAAGCTTTAGTAAGAACGTGTTCCTGCACAAAATGATAGTCAGTGTCAAGGTGCTTGGTGCGTTCATGAAACGTTGGATTAGTAATGACATGAATTGCTGCCTGGTTGTCAAACAACAATTTCACAGCAGGAATGGTAACTCCAAAATCCGCCAGCAATCGTGCAAGCCATAGAATTTCTCCTGTTACAAGGCCAAGGGCCCTATACTCTGCTTCAGCTGTTGAGCGGGAAATTGTCACTTGTTTCTTGGATTTACAGGAAACCGAAAAATATGCAAAAATCGAAAGTGGAGAGATGAGTATCAACACAATTACCCCAGTCCGCGTCAGCATATGCAACAAGGTTTAAATATGATTTCGAGGGAAAGAATAGTGCCCGTGGGCTTTCTTCAGATAGCAAAGCAAATGATGGATGGCTGCAAGATAAGTAGTGCGAAGGGATGGTGAAAACTGACTCGAATCATTGGCGACAAAGGCAATATCAGGCTGTGATAGAGTCAAGTAAGAGAGACGACCAATAAGGCATCTATAGCTTGTGCTATCAGTTAGAAGCTCACCATCATCTTTGGACAATTTAAAATGGTAATCCATTGTTAGAGAAACAGGCTTACAGCCTAGAAAACAAGTATCTTCCAGCAAAGGTAAAGTGTATTTGTGTTGATTCAAGCAGATTCCTTTGGAGGTGGGAGCTGTAACACCCTAGGTTAGCAGCTTATGCTTAAGTCATAATCCGCGTCCGCTAGGTTATTATCTGTTGTGTGGGAATGGTGGTAGTCCCTAGTTTATTTAGAAAATAATTTAGTTAACTCAAATTAAGGACCCATTTTTTTTCGTGATTGCAAGTAATGTTTACTCATTAATTTAGAGTCATTCGTGGGAACTATACCATATGTTCCATAGAGACGAATAACGATTAGACGATAGCGACATTAGTCATACATAACCAAAAGCAGGCAATCAAAGAATGATGCTAAGTGGGGTCCACAAATAAAACTTTTTATAATTATTACAAGTGATGCTTACATCGTCATAGTTATACATCATCTCAGTCTGTACATAATACTACCCATACTACAAAATATCCATCAATATACATCAAACTATAATCAGCATACATATACAGCTACAACTACTGACAAAAAGGGCTGGTGTGAAGACAGGAACACAGAAACTGGGCTGGTCGGGTCGGCTCACTCCTCACTAGCATCCTCCTCCTCCATGGGGTCTGCCTCCTCGGGATCCTCTTCCTCGATTGGCGGGTTCCCTGGTACGTCTGGCGGGTCGCGAGGGCCAGTGGAAGGTCCCGCCTTGTCGTCATGAGTGCGCGGGGCGAAGCGGCAATGGTACACTCTAGACACACTCATTCGAGCTCCTTTCTTCTGCACCTTGGGTGGTCGCAGTCTCACCGACACTGGATCTACCTCCACGTCCTTATCGTAAGGTGGTGTCTCGTCGTCCGCTAGAGGGCCATCAACAGGAGGGACTGGCTCGTCTGGCGCTAGGGGTATGACGCGAAGGTTAGAGGGGTCGATCACCACCATAACCGACCAGTGCTCGGTCTCGATCCTTGTCTCCGGATCTACGGTCCTATAGATGCTCCGGACGATCCGCCTCTTCCTTGGCAGTGTCGTCATCTAGCTCACCTGAAGTCATAAGTGAGTGGGGTGAGAACGATTGGTTCCCAGTGGATAACTATAGGGTTGTGGGGTATGTTTACTCAATTAAGCTTCAGGCCACCCAGGAGATCTCTAAGTGTTCATGCATCTAGACATTTCCTACCATTTATTTCTTGTCTAATATCCTGGGCAGCTTTACCTACTTACTAAGTGACTGGGATTTCTAATCTTTAGTTACCTAGGTATTAGCGCTTGTTTACGGGACTCGTGGTGCTACAGTGACCGTCTCGTACGTGTCTCACGGACGGCTTACCCAACATGCATACATAGCCATATATATATAATCATACATACATTCATACCCATTTTACATCAATATAATGCATGAGGGGATCGGGAGTTCTCTTACACGCCTATAGTTGCGTCCTTTTCGCTGCTGAATGCCCCCACCCCCTTGCTGACTGCGGGATCGTCATCCTTATCCAGCCGCAACCACTTACAACCCGTCCATAAGTGGAATGGTGGCAGTGTACCCTAGCGATAGCACTGGCAGGCGAGGGCTCGCTTGCCCGCATCTAGAGGACAAGATCTCTCTTTTTCTTTTCTGGCCCACATCTGGAGGGCATACTTTCTCTTTGGGAACGTGTCTGGGGGAATCCTTATGCCACATCTGGAGGCATCTAGGGGAAATACTTATGCCACATCTGGAGGCATCTTACTCGTCTTTTAAATTTCATGACATAAAAACTCAGGCGTTCTTTTACTTGCTTTCTTTTCTCTCTCCAGGTTGAAACCCCCGTTCAGATATTATTTGCGTAACATAATCATAACCCATTCCATCTCGCACGGCCAGGGAGGGGCTTGTCAAGTATGACGTGCCAAGAGAGGGATTTCCTATTATATAACTAAGTTATTTTTTCAAGGTACACCGACCCGTGGTGGTCGCGCCTTCTTAAGATATATCTAGTTCCCTATGTTCAGTTACCGTCTTTGCACATTAGGTATTTTATTTCTAGTGATCTATGGTTGCCCTAAGTCCTATGGCAACCCGACCTCATGATGCATGCTCCTCTTGATATTTATGATATGTTCTTGTTCCTTTAGTCCTTAGGTGTCTTACCGTAAGGCAAATGTCTGTACTCAACTAAATCAGTGCTGATCATACTGGGTTGCTTAGACAAAACTAACTAGCACCTTCAGATCCCCCGACCGCTCAGCGTACAGGGCCCTATCGCTCAGCGCTACAAACTCTGACCGCTCAGCTCAAGGCTCCTATCGCTCAGTGCTAGGAAGTCATATCGCTCAGCTCAAGGCTCCCATTTGCTTAGCGCTCAGAGTTCACACCGCTCAGCTCAAGGATCCCATTCGCTCAACGCTGGCCTGGTTCCCCAAAAGTCCTGTGTCAGCCTTATCCGCTTACGTGGTGTCCACGTCACAGTAGCACTCAGCGCTACTGCTCCGCGCTCAGCGGTCTGCCCTGGCTCTTTGACCACGCAAGGTTTGACTCGGGTCAAAGTACTGTGCAGCGCCAGGCCGCTCAGCGCCCTGGTGCGTACAGCACCTAAAACCGAAGCAAAACAGCAAGCTTTTCCCATGTTCTTTTCTCACTTCTTCCAAGTTCTTGGGCATCAAACGTACATCATTTTTACCAATTATTCACTCCCTATAACCATCCTAACCATGCTTACATAAACCAAATCCTAACCAAACACTTCTAGCAAATTATTTACATACACAATCACATACAATCACATAACTCAAGAACACCAAAGGAGGTGGATAGCCTATGTTACCCACTTCCTAGGGCTGATTTGGTGAAGATGGTGGTGAAAAAGAGTTGCCCTCGAGGTCTTGATCCTGGTCCAAGCTTGAGTCAGTCTCCGGTCAGCTCGATCAGTCGACGAACGGACAGAGTTTCAACAAAGTGTGGAATTTTTGTGAGAATTTTCTGCCATGGTTGGGCTATTTATAGCCACCATGCAGCCCCCAAAATTACCTATTTACCCTTCTTATTAATTACGATAATACCATTTCCTTTTTTTCTTATTTATTTAATTAATTCAAAAGATAAATAAAAGGTTAAATCATGAATAGTAAATGAATTAAAAATAATTTCCTAACCCAATCTGATTCCTCACGTGCTGAATCTGATTTCCTTTTTCCCCCGGTTCCGTTTCGCTCGTTTTTTATCGCTCGCAATGTCCGTTCGTCGCGCACGGTCATCTGAAAAATATTTCGCTTGTACCGTCGCGATCCTCTAATTTCCCTCTACCTAAGATTATTAAAATTAAAAGGTGTTTGTGAATTTTTCTCCGGAGGAGTATTTTCACTGTTGCCTTTTACGCGTCGTAAAATTACAACGGCAGACACTCGCAGTTCGGCTGTCTGCAAAACTTCCTACCGTGACTAACCCCCTATCCTATGGGAATTTGACCTGTGACTTTTACATTCTATCCCTCCCGATCTCATGCTTTAGAAATTAATTAATATCTAATCTCGGCGATTATTTCTCTAACAGGAAAGCGGGATGTTACACGAGCAACCTCTAGACCCAAAAAGTACTTCAAATCACCCAAGTCCTTGAGCTTATAAATTGATTGAAGCAAACACTTGGTGGCAAAAGCAGCAACTAAGTTTGGTCCCAACAAAAATGATGTCGTCAATATACCTGAATAGGAGCATAAATTGATCACCAAACCCCTTAAAGAAAAGGGAGTAAACTCCTTTGGATTGAGTAAAGCCATGTTGAAGGAAGGAATCGGAGAACTTGGTGAACCATTGGCGTGAGGCCTGCTTAAGGCCGTAAATAGATTTGTTGAGACGACAAACTAGTTGCTCCCTCTTAGTGTTGACTTTGGGAGAAGAATAGATAAGTGGCAATTGCATAAACACTTCTTTGAAAATATCACCATTCAAAAAAGCATTGTTAACGTCCAATTGCATCAAATGTTATTATTTAGCTGCAGCAATAGCTAAGAGAACCTGAACTGATGTTAATTTTGCAGTGGGTGAGAAGGTTTCTACGTAGTCAATTCCTGCTCGTTGAGTGAAACCATTGGGTGTAAATGGGTTTATAAGGTGAAGCCAAATCTGATGGTAGCATTAAAAGGCATAAAGCAAGGTTAGCTACTAAGGGCTATACACAAACTCAAGGCATAGACTACATGGCCACTTTCAGCCCTGTTGCAAAGATGTCTACTATTAAGCTACTGTTATCACTTGCTTCTATTCAAGGATGATTTCTTCGTCAACTTGACATCAACAATGCTTTCCACCATGGGGATTTGAATGAAGAGGTCTACATGAAACTCCCTAAAGTCTATCCTACTTGTAACAAGGACAAAGTTTGTCTCCTAAATAAATCACTTTATGGCCTAAAATAGGCCAGTAGAAAATGATCATCAAAGTTATCCATTACCATCCTATCCTATGGTTTCTCTCAATCTAATTCAAATCATTCCATGTTACTCAACACCTCTACCACCTCTTTCACTACCTTATTGGTGTATGTTGGTGACATCATCTTGGAAGGGACTAATCTAACAAAAATAACTAGTATGTGGTCGTTCTTAGATGGAAAGTTCAAGAACACGGATTTAAGTGATTTGAAGTTATTTTTGGGTCTCGAAGTGGCCAAAAATCAGTTTGGTATCACCCTATCTCGAATGAAATATGCTTTGGAGATCCTTTGAAATGCTGGTTACTTTGGTTACAAACCAATCTCCACTTTGATGGATAGCTCTAACAAGCTCAGCAAGGATTATGGTGACCCATTAGAGGATGATGCTTCTTATGGAAGATTAGTGAGCATATTAATTTATCTCATAACCACTAGGCTAGACCTATCCTATGTTGTTAATCAACTTGCTCAGTTTATGATTGCTCCTATTACCACATACCAATAAGTTGCACTTAGAGTACTCAGATACATTAAAGGAAATCTTGAACTTGGTTTGTTCTTCTTTGCTACATCTAAAATTAAACTTAAGGCCTATAGTAATGCAGATTGGGTTGGTTGATCTGACACAAGAAAGTCTACTACATGGTTTTGCATATACCTTGGTGATTCCTTAATAAGTTGGAAATCCAAGAAGCAAACCACAATTTCTAGATCCTTATGTGAGGTCGAGTATTGAGCCTTAGCAGCCACCATTTGTGAGCTACAATGGCTTACATTTATAGACTTTGGGTTCACTCGAAAATACCCAGCTGCAATGTTTTGTGACAATAATTTAACTATTCAGGTGGCTCATAGTCCTACCTTTCACGAGCACACAAAGCACATCGAATTGGATTTCCATGTGGTTTAGGAAAAATTTAGACTGGCTTAATCCACTTTTTACTGATTGCCTTTACAATGTAATTAGCAGATATTCTCACTAAGCCACTAGGACCTTCACCTTTCACTAGTATAATGCTCAAACTTGGTCTTCTCAACATCCATACTAAGTTTCAGGATCGCCAAGTATGTGGTAGTGGGGGGTGTATTAGATGATAACTGTAACAACCCGACTTTTCGTTCGAATTAAAATGCTATTTAAGGCAAAATTAAAAATATAATAATAAGGAAAAGGCAAGATAAAAATAGAATAAAATTCAAATATTAATTTTATTTCTGTAATGTTAGTTAAAAATAATCCTTTGACGATCTCGTGACGTCCGGTGACGTTCGGGTCGAAATTAGGGTTTTACTGTAATTTCCTTATGGCACATAGGAGTCTGTAAAATATATTAATAGGAAATTAGATGTAAGAAAATGTCATCTAAGATTTTAATATTAACCGGGATAATTAATAGGTCACAAAGGTATGCCCAGAATATTTTTAGGACGTCCAGACATAAACAATTAATGGACAAACATAACCTAAAATACACTAAGGGCAAAATTGGAATTATGCATGGCCATGAGACAAAGAAAAGCCACGGCCAGCCCCCAAAACCCGAAGCCCTCATCTCAAATTTTCCTAAGTTTTCATTTCTTCCAAAGCTTCCAAAAACCTAAAGCTCTCAAAATTTTCCAAGGTTCCATCAAGGTTCAATTGTCATCCTTTGCTCCTCATCACCTTACTTTACTCTCAAATCACTCAAGAAGGCAAGCTAGCATCAAGGTGAAGAGCTTCTCTTCAAGTGAAATCCAAGAAATCAAGCTCCAAGACCCTAAACTCCATAATCCAAGGTTTATGCTTTCTTGACAAAGAAGAGTTCAAGCAAGCCATTAAGCTTCAAGCTCATCATCATAATTCATTCTTAAGTACCTAAGGAAGGCAAAGCAAGCATAGTTGGTGAGTTTCATCACTTGGTGAAGAACCAAGCTTCCATGGCCATATTTACCCTAATTAGGTCAAGTTTTCATGTTAGGTCAAGGAATCCTCAAGTAAGCAAGTAAGGCTTGGTTTCCTTTTCTCCTAGCAATAACAAGTTCTTGAAGAAGTGGGTAACTCTAGTTCCTCACCTCTTGGATGGTGGATGATGTTATGTGACTATGGTTGTATGTGATGATCATATGATATTATGTGCATATATGTTAGAAATGATGTTAAGACTTAGGAAGACAATTCTGAAGGGTCCTGTGACCTGGAATAGATAAGATTATTGTACTTGAATCATGTATGGAACTCAAACAGGTGCCATGGGAGACTATGGAGCAAGGAGGAAGGAGAAAGGTAATTCGGTTTGCCTTTCTCGCTAGGAACCGCTGAGCGGTCCCTTAGGCGCCGCTGAGCGGTACCGGGCTGACGTGGAAAGTTGAAAAAGATATTTTTAAAATAAGGCGGTTGAAGTCAGTGGAAGAAAATTCGGGAAATTCAAGACCGCTGAGCGGTGGAGTGAATACCGCTGAGCGGTGGAGCTAATACCGCTGAGCGATAAAGCTTTATCGCTGAGCGCTGAGGTCCAAACCGCTGAGCGGGCATGGGATCCGCTGAGCGGCTTGAGACTTCTAAAAGCTTATGGCACCCTCTTGAGGCTCCTAAACTAGTCTTTAATGCTATGTTTATGATTGATGATGGAATTATGTGAACCTATATGCTGTATGATGATGAAATGTGTTGAACATGAATATCATGTGAAATCTATGCTGATAATTGTATCTTTTCATGCTTGTATGACTCACCTAGATCAAAGGCACGATAATGAACTATGAGATAAATAAGATGCGGAAATGAACCATAGGGAACAAGTATGCCATGCTGTAGGTACAGATATGCTGAAAAGGCCCAAGGGCCAATGCTGAACAAGGGCCAATGCCCACATGCTGAAAATGGCTAAATGCCCATGCTGAAAGCTGGCTATATGCCCATGCTGAAAAGGCCGTGATCACGTGACCCACTATGATCCCACTTCAGGAGGTCTAGGCATCTTGAATGTGGAAGCCCGCCACAAGTGGTGTCTATATGGCATACCTGGAGGTGTGCGGGTACCACACCTATGCATTGTCGAAAGGGGGCAAGCTTAGGCAGGGAGGTACCACCCCAGCCCACTGTCGAGGGGTCCCGAGGGGGCACACGGCAGGTGGAAGCCCACCGCAGTGAGGTCAGGACAGTGTCGGCCTGCACTGGAGGTGTGAGGTTATTCCGTCATCCTGATGTCCACAGGGGATGTCACTATGGTGGGAATAACAGTATTCCAAGGTTCATGCTGTTATATGTTATCATGTTGTTCTATTCGAATATGCTGCTAAATACTGTTGAACGCTGTTCTATGCTGTTATGTGCTGTTATTCACATCTTTTATGAGATCTATGTACATTCTGCTATGTGTATGCTAAAACTGTTGTTCTGTACACCACTTTATGATAGATGTTTGATGATGCTGCTATGCTGAATGTATATTGTTGTGTTATACTGAATATATGCTGATATGTCGTATCGTCAAGAGTCTACTCAAGACGGTTTCTCACGAATTGTTAATAAGCACGAGAATGTAGTAAACAAGAATAGTTCCCAGATCACCTAATGATGCATGTAAAGCCGTTCAGATAGGCCAGATAATAACTAGTAGGATATTTAGTAGGCATGTTCACTTAGAGATCTCTGAGTGGCCTGAAGTCCGACATAATCTGTTACGAGACTCAGGAATTAAAGTTATTTCCACTGAGAACCTACCGTTCTCATTCCCCACTGTTTTATGACTTCAGGTACAGAAGAGGATGAATCATATTTTGAAGATGCAGAAGAGCCGCCAGATGAGCCATGAGCGGCTAAGTGAGGGATAGATTGTTATGTTTTGCCAAGGGCTTACTGAGTAGCATTCCAGTAGTCCTTGTGTTTTGATGTTGTATATGCTGGATCATGTATTTGATGTTTTGATCTATGTACCTATTATGTATACAGTGATATGACTTTGTATGGTGGACCACCTAGACATGTATCTTGGATGTTTTACTATTTTACCGTTATACGCGTTGTTATATTGTTTATTCTAACGCAGGGCTCTATTTTAGTAATTATGCAAGATTAAATAAAAAGTTTAAAACCGGTCCTTATTTCCTTATGCTACTATTTTCAAAGGATAACTATGGACTAAGGTATTCCGACCAGGTAGACAACAACCTAGTGAGCTTTGTTTACTACGTACGGGTAAACAGTTAGCTAGGGTATTTCAATAACAATCATCCAACATGATGATTGTTTCTATTAGTTTTTGTTAGTTGCTAATTAGTTTTGTTAATTAACTTAACTGTAGTTTATTTTCTGTTATATTTAACCACTATACACTTAAGTGATAGTTAGTTTCAGTTGAGATGCTTGCAACACAAGAAACCAAATCAACCTTGTATATAAGGCAATTCTAGCTTCATTTATCAATGAGAATTCATTTTATGTAATTGAGCTTCTATATATTAAGTACTAGACCAGTAGTGCACATGATCAGAAAGCATAGAGATTACATCATTGAATACAAACCAACACTAACTACTCTTATTCCTTTCCATTGCATGCATAAGCAAGATTGCCAATGCAATCGTACTTGCAACTTTGAAAAGCAAAAGGCAGAGGTTGAAATTAAGTCCATAAGGTAAACCGATAACTGGGCATGATAACTTAATTGTTGTAAACATAACTATCATATATTGAAAACTGCAGGGGAAGCAACTTAATCATAAATATTCTCTCTTTTTTTGGCTTCTCCACAGTTATTTTAATTTCTCAGCCATCATCAGCAACGTGTGCCCTTCCTACAAGTAAGTGCTCCAGCAGTGACAGTGATAGAGCCAACGAGAGAAGAAGGTCTGGCACTGAGACTGGAGGCCCTAGAGTAGCTGCTAGAAGAAGCACCAGCACCAGATTGCCTGAAGAATGCTCCATTGAGGAACAAGTCGCCCTCTGACCTCCAATTCCAGCTCATCCATTCGCTCTCCGGTGCATCCTCGTGCTTGGTCACCTCCTTGCTAAACCTGGTATCTGGTGCAAGAAACCTGTTCCCCTGGCTGTTGATGGTAGGGCTAGCACTCCCACCAATGGCGTACATTTCCCAATGTGTGTAGTCGTTGTTCACCACATGGAAATAACCATGCCTACACCTGCATAAATTGATTAATTGTTTAACCGTTACACTTTTATGATAGTATTCACTGAATACAAGAAAAAGAATAACATTTTTCAATAAAATAAAAGGCAGAATTTTGACTAAGTTAATACAAAATGCTAGAAAATTATAACAGTTTCCCCAAGTTTGTCAAAAGGTTGATCTTTAGATAAGAAGGAAAGTGAATTGTACTACTTTATTTAATATAAAAGAAAAAATTATCTTTATTTCTATTAAAAAATCTTGACAATTTTTTATCAAACTAAAAAGGCAAGCTTCAACGCAACGATAAAGTTAATCTTTTGTGATCTACAAGTTACATTTTCAAATCACGAAGATAACATCTCTTTTTACATTATAAGATTTTGTACATCCATCCTCCTCAAACCTTTCAAGTATTAAGCCGCCCTTTACATTATTTCACGTTAAATTCAACTTGTCGAACGAATTAGTGTAACAGAAAGGTAATCATCTCATGCAAATATCAATTTTTTCAATCAAAACAATTCTAAACTCGTAGAAATTTTCCAAGATTTTTTTTTTTATATATAAATTGAATAAATGGAACGAGTTAGATACAACATACCTCGGCATTCTTTGGACAAGGCCCTCTCCAAAATGATTGAAGGCTATCGTGACCTGCATGTCCCTGTCCTGCGTGTACGAGTCACTGTGTCCCAAGAGCATGACCTTGTCGTGATGGGTCATGTAGTTGTTCGATATGGTGATGGCCGTGGACCCGTGGATGGCATCAATGAGGCCATCATGGCAGTTAGCCAAGGAGCAGTGGTCAACCCATACATGCCTCGAGTTAAAGATGGACACTCCATCACCGTCGGACACAGTCCAAAACCCAGAATGTTCCGGAGAGTCTCTGATGTCCGTGTTCCCCGTCGGCTTGCAATCATGGATGTGAATGCCATGGATGATGATGTTGCTCACATAGTGTATGGTTATGCATCCCCCACCAGCGATGTGAACGCTGGCGCCCCTTCCGTCGATTGTCTTGAACGAATTCACCAGCAGCTCCTCCTTCAGGTTGATGACCATGTCCCTCTTGAAGATGATCCACAGCGGCTCATCCTGTATGGCGGCGTGGCGCAGCGTCCCCGGCCTCGGGTTCACCGCGTCGTCGTCGCCCGGGTCGGTGACCACGTAGATTCTACCATTTTTTCCACCGATGGCGTCCTTGCCGAACCCGATGGCGCAGTCGGCCAGCCTCTGCCGGTTGTTCTCCCAGTTGGGGTCGCAGCGCCAGCAGTCGTCGATGGGGTTACCGGTTCCGCATGATAGATAGCCCAAGTTTCTCCTGGAGGCGTTGATGCTCCTGCGATGTGCACAAACATTATATTAAAATGTGATACATTTTTTTTATACATATACGTGACGTACCTATATGGATGTTTAACAATTGAGTTCTGGTACACGTACACCAAAAACTATACATCATACATACGCCTCGTATTTATATACATAAAGTTTGTATTTTAACTCACGTAATGTTTGCACACTTAAGTATAGTTGAGAGTATCATTTACAAGTTAGTAATGTTTGTGCACTCGTGAGAATAATGTTTGTGCATTATTAATGGTGTATGTATGGGTGTATGAAATTGGGTGTACATGTAGCATTTTTGTTTACAAATTTATAAAAATATGAATATAATTGCTTTTGATTAGGCTTGATTAATCATATCTAAAGAATAATGCAGGTTGATCACACACACAAAAATGTAAATATTATTAGTAGATAACCCACATTTCTTCTAGGGACATTGATGCTTCCGCAATGTATATATAAGAACATATTCTACTAAAATGCGACACATTCTTTGCACATATGTACGTTTGCCATTTAAAAATTACACATGAGATAACTTATTTATTATACTAGTAATTTACCTCTGCACTTCTTGTACGACTAGATCAGGGTCATGAACTGGGGAGGAGGAAACAAAGTAAGGTGTCGGAAGGGAAAGAGCAAAAAGAATAAGGAAGAACGAAAGGTTAACCATTCTTGCTCTTTCTCTTTGTTTAAGAAAGAATAGGAGTGTGAGGAGGGAGAATGTGGGGAACTTTGGGGTGAATTTGGGGGGTTTAATAGAGTGAAAAAGCCGGGAGTAATGGCGTGATTAATATTTCTAAGTGGGGTCCATATCATCATAATTTCAAGTCTTACTCACTGGTGATTTGCGTCTTCTTTTATAGGTATAGATGGTTTGAAACCGTTATAATTTTGTACCCCAGGAGGTCAAAATGGTTGACCTTTTGCTCCGCATGAATGATATGGTAGACAATAAATATGTGGGGTTTTGACATTTAGGTGAGTTTGGGAAAAAATTTTTTGAATATATGAGTTAGAATGAGAAATTACGAAAGTGTGGGGTAAATTTCTAAAATCGTCACTGTGTAAGGTGATTCAGAAAAGTCAGAAAAAAAAAAGGCCTGTAATTGCCAGGACCAACGGCGATTTCAGAGTCTGAAATCGCCACAGCAGATGTTTGAAATTGCCACAGGGAGTGACGATTTCAGACAAAACACCCACACATTCATAATTTTTTTATTCATAAATTTTTTTTTTGAATGGACCAGGGATTATAAATTTATTAAGGCCATAGATATGTAAAAAATCTTAAATATGTCGCATGCTCCCTTTAGATTTTGAATTTCTTTTGAGCCTAATTTTTACGTGTAGTACAAAATTTGTATGTTTACTAATAAAGTGACGCATTATTTAATAATAGTAAAATATACTATTTTTTTTAATAAATTAACACATTCGACTATATTTATTTTAAAAATGAATAGTAACACGAAATTTGGTTTTCAACAGTAATAGTCCATGCAGGGTCATATTCTGAAAGGCTAATTTTTACTTCGTAAATTGTTGTGTTGAAAATTTTAGTACAAATTTAATTAGCATTATTTTATTTTCTTAAACTTTGCTCTCATCGTGAGAATGCATGAGTAAATTACAAAATAAATTAAATAAAATAAAGACTTAAATACCCATCTATCATCTTTTGGTAGGTTTCAGGTCTATAAAGTGTCGATCGTAACACACATCATCTCCTTCTCCAGTTCTTTCCCCTTAAATTGTGCCATGTTCTGTTACGGTATGATTTGCATGCACCAATCAGGTTCCGGTTTCTATGGGTTAATATACCCCAAAAAGGAAAAAAGAAAAAGAAACTAGATGGGTTAATGTGAAAGAATTCAGAGATTTCGGTTTCTATGCGTACACATCTGATTTATGAGGTGCCGGTAATCTGCCTAATATAATGATGGGTAGCATTATTCATAATCACTTTATCATCGCCTACACATGCTTGTGCGAGGACCTACGAGAATTGATGATATGCTTCCTCCTTTGATATTTTTAATTAATTAAAATCTGTTTGGCAATTGTATGGAACCAAAACTTTCATGTAATAATTTCTGATTGGTTGTTTGTTTTATTATTGCTCTCTTTTTTTTTTTTTTGGGTTCTTTCGAAATATTATAACACTCTTTGGTAGTTCTTACTCCATTCTCGAATAATTGTTTATATTTTTATTTTGATATTTTTATAAATAATTATCTACTATCTAAATTTAAATAACATTAATTACTTTTTTTTATCATACATCAATTGAATAAACAACTTATTAAAAAAATAGTAGATAAGAGAAGATAAAAATAAATGTATTAAATAGGATTAACTTTGTAAAGTATCATGATTTTTAATATTTTTTTTAATATCTACACATTACTCAAAGTAGACAATTAAGCGACAACTGATGAATAATAAAAAATAGCACCTGACAGGACTAATAGAATAAACGACCATAACGTTGTCCTTTATGTGTGTTGGTTGGGTAACATTGCTTAATCTAGGGCCGATTCAACAACCAATCCCTATTCATTTTGTTAGTGCCTATAACTGGACACATTTTTCTCAACCCTTACTTTAACGTGATGGCTGTAATGGATTCCTTTTCTAATTATTTACAAATTCAGGACTTGAGAGTGTAACTTGGATACACAGAAGGGAGGTGATTCATTTTCTAACGATTTCAATAAAGTAAGGATGAAAATACGTTAGGTTAGTTCAGACTTTGAACTTAACAGAACGTCCATGTATCATATTTTTGTTGCTTGAGCCTAAGTCTATGATTTGTTATAGGCATTTTTTTTAAGTTTGGTCTATTTAGAAGTAGACTAAAAATTAATTTTATCGAAATTAAATAAGATAATATCATTGTCAAAAATTACAATCAATCTAACAATGGAAAACTCAAGAAGAACATAAAATAAACAATAGAAACCAACAAGAAACAAAACTACGTAGGACATAAAAATTAGAAAACCAAATAAAACAACAATAATAAGAAGAAAAAAAAAACACAAAAAGATTCAGAGAGGTAGTGTAGTCGCAACTTCTTGGTTGAAGCTCCCGTAAAGCTGCTATAGGAAGGCTTGGACTCCTACTGGTATAGACTGAGAGCAAATTTCAAGGTGGTTGTTGGTTCAGCGCAAGAAAAGGAGTAGATTACGAGGTTAAAGGGAGAGTCGTGGATGGCTTTGCGATGGAGTTAGAGGTGTCAAAATAGGAATCTTCCTCTATTAAGCCCTATTCTTAATGAGCCTAAAAGGATTTTAGCTCTAAAAATTTCACAAGCCTAAAAAGTTCACAAATGTAAAAAATCCCATAGACAGAAGCCCAAAGGGCCAATGCTAGCTCATGAGTCCATTCTAAGTAAGAAATTTGATTATTTTGTTTTTATTTTCTAGTGTTGGTCTGCTAGCGAGCCCCACACCTTTTATTTTCATTTTCATGCTTTAAAGTTGGCTAGCTAAGCGTTAACATTATCGACCAACTAGGATCGACTCAACCCATAGGGCCGATAGGGCCAGAAAAGGCCATGGGCCTAGTCCCATACTTAAATTTAATTTTTTTTTCATTTTCATGCTATAAAGTTAACATTACTGGCCAACTTGAGCCAACTAGTCCATGGGGCCAAAAAAGCCCATGGGTCTAGCCCCACATTTAATTTTATTATTTTTTATTTTTTACATTTTCATGCTTTAAAGTTGGCTATCTAATTGTGTTAACGTTACCGGCTAACAGAGCCAACCCGACCCATAGACCCAAAAAAACCCATGGACATGGCCCCACATCTAATTTTTTTTTCATTTTTACATTTTAAAGATAACAAGCAATAACGTTACCTGCCAATTCAAGTTGATGTGGGCCATGGGGCTCATGGGCTTGGCCCCACACCTAAACTTTTTTTTCTCGTTTTTACTTTTTAAAGATGGCTAGCAATAATGTTATCGGCCAACTTGGGCCGATCCGGCCCATGGGGCCATGAGCCCAAAAAGCCCATGGGCCTAACCCCACACTTAACTTTTTTTTTTTTTTTTTGCTTTTATGCTTTATGAAACACCCCTGATTTCCGCTTACGCTACAGTCGTAAACACAGCTGTAACACCCCTGCTAACTGCCTACTTCCCAGGTAGTACGCAATGCTCACAGGATTGTTATTTGTTGTGTCAGGTTACCTTTAGCCCTTACTTTTACCTTTGCAAATATCTTATACGCAAAATATGGACCATTTTGAAAATTGTTCTTTTATAGTATCAGTTTATAAACTAGGAGCCGTGCGTGATTAAGAGAGTATATAACAACAAGCGTTAGCTTCTATAACAAGTTACGTGGTGACCAATATAGAACATGGAGAGTATATGTGCATATATATAGATTATTACAACCAAGGTCTATAAACACAGTTACACATTGTCATAATAATACCTATTTACACAAAATGTATAAAAGACATACAACATAATACAAACATCTATTGTCTTGGCCTGGGAAGGCATATCCTGTTGTTCTAGCTCTGCTCCGTAGTCTTAGTCGTCTGTCAAGCGTCCCTCGGGTCGATCGCCTTGCTACGCCCACCTGGATCCATAACCGAGTGGGTGGGGGTGAGAGCTCTTGGTCCTCAATGGGGTTCCTTAGCACTAACTAGTGTTCATTTTCTCGGTTATTCTCCTAGCCGTTCAGGGGTTTCTATGTGATCATGCGTACTAAATCCTACTGATTATTATCTTGGCCTAAGATCCTGAACAGCTTTATATATGTTACTATGTGATCTGGGGAACTAGTATTTCTTATCTAAGTTCTCGCGCTTTCTATTCCTAACCGTCGTAACATAACTACATAAACATGTATGCTGACAGACACAACATGTCATCACGCAAATGTTGCGCGGTAAACCTTCCACCATGCTTGCCAGGCACGGGACATCATGCTACCTTCGAGCATGGTATCTTTCATCATGCACATTTCTGAGCACGGTATCTATGCAGGGGGTCATCATGCCAATGAGGCACGGATTTCAATGCATGTCATCATATCATTCATCATATCTTTCCTCATAACTCTTCCTGTTCCTGTGTCCCAGTACTCCCTCGTACACCTCAGGACCGTCGTCCCCATGGTGGTGTACGACCTGCCTTTTCTGTCTATTCTTCGGGCAAACATGACTGCACCCCTACACTTGGGTGGTGAGGGGGCCGCCCTCGTGGTTAAGCCGGAAGCGAACCATATCATCATTCATTCTTAAACTTTCATTCATAACATGTCATGCTTATCATCATTCTTTTCTCTCATATGCACATTTATCTTTTCTCATCATGCTCTTGTTCCTATATTTCATTCTCATCTTTACTCATTCATTAGACAACAACCTCTAGTGATCTATCCTCATGATGCATGCTTGCTCAAACACATAAACATATAATCACATAATCACATCATAATCCAAATATAAATCATTTGGGCATGGGAGTGTTGGAACTAGGCAGCATAAAACATCTTTCATAACCTTACTTCCATAAACCTTCATAAAACAGTTCCCATGAAGCAACCATGGTTCAGGCCGCTCAGCACCCACGAGTACCGCTCAGCGCCCACGGGCATCGCTCAGCGCTCACAGGTACTGCTCAGCGGTCCCTGGAGTCAACTCAATCACAGATCAGTTTATAAAACATTTTCCAAAAGTTATGTCCCAGGCCGCTCAGCGGTCCCGGGAGTCAACTTAGTCACAGATCAGTTTCAAAGCAATTTTCCAAAGATTATCTCCTAGGCCGCTCAGCGGTCCATTGAGCCGCTCAGCGCCTTGAGAGTGACTGAAGCTCCTCCTTTGTTTTCTTGTAGTTTTTGAAACCGTTTTCCATGGCCACTTCTTGGGCTTCACCCCAGGTTCCAACCATCACCATACAAGCATGTTTAACTTAGAAAAGCATAGGAAATCATAGCAAAGTCATCTACCTATCCTAACCAAACATTTCTAGCATAACACATAATAAGAACATAAAAGAACACAAGCACATAGGCCACCAAGGAGGTGAGCTAGCTTAGGATTACCCACCTTCTTAGAGTCCTAGAGAAGATTAGAGATGGCTATGGAGATGAGGGTTTCCTGAGTGTTGAATTCCTCCCAGTTCCTGACAGTGTTTCAGCGGAGTTTCTAAACCGAACGAATTTCTGACAGAGTTTTGGTAAGGATGTGAATATGTAAAAATGAATGAACATGAGGGGGTATTTATAGGGGGCTGGCTGTGCAGCTAGGGGCGTTTTGGTCCTCAAATTTTTTGGCTAAAATTACCATTTTGCCCTTTTTAATTTAATTTCTTAATTAATTAATTATTTTGGATAATTATAAAGGCCACATCAGGTCAAAGCAATGAATAGTGACCCATATTTTAATATTTTCCTTAGAAAATATGATTACCCACGTGGTCAATGCAGATGTGGGTCCCACCCAGTCCCGTTTCGCTCGTGTTTAGTCGCTCGCAATGCCTGTGCGTCACGCACGGTCGTCCGAAAAATATTCCGCTTATACCGTCGCAATCCTCTAATTTCCTTCTACCTAGGAGTAAGGTTCATTCAAGGCATTTGTGAATTTTCCTCCGGAGGAGTATTCTTCACAGATACCTTTGACACCTCGTTGAGCTCATGTGTCCGCTAACAGCTGCTTCGCTTACATTTCTGCGATCGCCAAAGCTTCCTAGTAGTGGCTTGGGGTTCATTTTAGGGATTTTATAATCTTTCCCCCCATAGGGGTTGGGTTTCTAGAGACTTGGGACTCTCTGATCCATTCTAGGGACTGAAAGGGGCTGATCTAGTGTCTGTACAATCGTCTAAAAGTGAGGGGAACTCCGTTTTTCTGACGGTCTGCTTTCTTAATCGAATTCTAAGGACCAAAAGGAGTCATTTGAGTGTCACCAGATTTTTGAAAATCTAGACAGAAAGATTTCTACAGGCACTACTGTCCTAAGAAGTCAAGCTTTTATATTTTTAACCTATACGGAAGGCTTCTACTGAGGTTTCTCTTGTGAAATCTTTGTTAAGGGAAAAGTGGGATGTTACAACAGCTCCCAAGGTTGTTAACTACTTTGGTGGGGATACTTCTAGCCCCATGTTTATACTTGAAAATATTTTCTTACTGAAAATACGGACCAATTTTAAAAACTTTATCCTTTCTTTATTAGAACATAAAATATGAGTCGTGCGCGTTTTAAGAAAAGCATACATATACAAGCTAACAATAGAGTCTACAAGACTTAAGCTTTGAATAAGCTAATAGTTAAGTGGCCATACAAACTTATAAAGAGCATAATATATTTATACATCTTGGTCCAGAAACAGTTACACATTTGTTTATAATTACATATTACAATTATTGCATTCACGAGCTAATGGCATAACTAATCCATTAAGCTAATACAACATGCAAAATACAGTATGCCTAAGAGTCACGATGCGTAGATCCAACTGCAGTCCTACTGCTCTCCTGGAACATCCTGATGCCAAGGTCTCTACTCATCCGGTGATGCCTATTCTGCTCCGGCGTACTAGTTGTGCCCTCCTGGAACCACATGGGAGTGGGGGGTGAGAACTTTGCGTCCTCAGTGGGGTCCTATGGGCATAATTACTCGTTTCTTTACTCCATCATGATTCGGGGGTGTCTCTAGATGACATCGTTATACTAAATCCCTACTTGTTATTATCCATTCTAGTCTTGAGCAGCCTTATCTAGATTATTATGTGATCGGAGGATTCTAATATTTTCTTTACCTATCACCGAAAAACCTATCGTGATCTCAAATCTTATACTATTCTCGTATCACATAACTTTATAAAGGTCTTCTTGTGGAAGCTTTCCCACTCGATGTTACCTCATCATACAGACACATATTCGTCACATATATCACATATAGCATGCATGGAGGGTTTTGAGAGTTTTCTTCCGTGTCTTGATCGTATTCTTGTCATATTATGTCCTTTTCCCCTTGTACCCTAGCCGAAACACAGTCCAGCAAGATGGATTGGTTAATGATTTGAACACAGGCTTATACCTGATTTTATGGCAAAGAAAAAGGGAAAGATGACTATGTAAAAAAAATGACGTCATAAAGAAGTTAAAGTCGCCTAGAGCTCACAAAGGGCAGAAAGAATCATAAAGAAAGAACGAGTCCACTCCTGGTTGCGTCGATAGGGTAGGCCCCTCGCCATCCCACAGGTAGGATGGTTATTCCCTATCGTTGATCGATGAATTATGCCATCAAGCATCCATGGTTCGCTACCACTCAGGTTATAGCGTTGCCTGGTCGTCAACGATACGAAAATAGAAGAAGGTTATGACCGAAAGGAAACGATGGTCTCACGATATACAAAGGAGGAAGGACATGATATGAACAAGAAGGACGTTGCCACAGAGCGTGTAAGAGAAACTTTCCCCACTCCCTCATGCATAAGTTATGATATATGTATGTACTATATGTGAGGCTATAGACTGCCTCTATAAGCTATATTATTATTACACGCTTATGTAATTCGGTTTCCTATGCCGATAAATAATATCGCAAGTGTCCTTCCCTAATAATTAGGGTAGAGATAGAAGTACCCCAGATACTTAGTAACATAGGTAAAGCTGCTCAGGCTTAGCAAGAGTAAACTAAGTAGGAGACCTTAGAGATTATGACACTTAGAGTACTCCTGAACGGCCTGGATCATAACTGAATTTACAAAGAGTAGTACTACGCTTACAGTTTCCCACGGAGAACGTGACATTCTCACCCCCATTCGTTTGTAACTCCAGGAACCTACGATGACCCCGCCTCCGAGCAACAAGAGGGTGATCCTCGGTGCAAGCGCCTAGATTGACCCAGTTACCGGGTTCATCACGGAAACCTACACATATATACCAGCTAACGCTTGGGACACTCCTCTTCCACCAATTATTACACCTCCTTCCAATCCTTACATGAGCTCCAACGTACAACCTCTTGCTCTTGTCCACACTAAAGAACCTGCACTCTATGAGAAGGATGTAGGAATAGATCCCAATTCGGTCCCCGCCAAGATACCTCCAGCCTGTCTACAGATTCTAAGCAGTGTTAGGAAGTGGGTTCCTTGTCCAATCCAACGTCAACTGGCCCCTCGTACCCATGATGACGAAGTAGGACCCTCCCGAAGTCCGCCAAGTCTACCCATTAATCTTGAGTTCGCATGGAATTTCGACGA
>QANU01088898.1:0-21211 GCA_003254905.1 Nissolia schottii
ATACGGTTGGCGATTTCAACATAAACCCTAAAACCCATTAACCCTAAAATCGCCAACGCGTTTAGCGAATTCAACCTGAATTCGCCAACCGTGTTAGCGAATCCAACCCCCGCAGCCTATATGTTTATCTTTCCCTCCCATTCAACCCCCCCTTCTTGGGCAAATTGTTGATTCAATTTGCAATAATTAAATAAATGATGACAAACATTGTATGAACATTCTAATGTGTGTGATAGTGTTTCAGACCGAACTTTATTTTGCCCAAGAACTCAGCCTAATTTGTGCAACAAGACTATAACTGGATTGATGATCTGTATTGATGAATGTGCTATGTGATTATGTGTCATGGAAAAATAAAGTTTGGTCTGAAACACTATCACACACATTAGAATGTTCATACAATGTTTGTCATCATTTATTTAATTATTGCAAATTGAATCAACACACACCACTCCTCTCATTTTGCTAAATTTCATTTATTTCTCTAAAAATTTTATCTCTCTAGAATGGTGGTTAGCAAGGATGCAAGACCACATGAGCTTTGGAATTCTAGAGAGATAAAATTTTTAGAGAGATAAGCGAAATTTAGCAAAATGAGAGGAGTGGTTGTTAAGTGTCATATTTACGCAATTTCACCTATTAAAATGACACCTGTCTGCTTAGGTTTCAATGAATTATCTAACTAAATTTCCCACTTTTGTAGGATTTATAAATATATTCTAAAGATAGATGCAAGCATATTAAAAGGGACAAATCAAGGAAAATCCCACAAAGAATGAAGCAAGAAGCAAAATGGGCAAAAGAGCTAAGGAAAAGAGTTTAGAGAAGAAACCGCTTAGCAGTAACAACAGGCCGCTCAGCGGACCAACTAGGCTAAACGCTCAGCACATCCCCAAGGCTGCTCAGCGATCATTGCTTCAGAGTGAAGAAACTTAGCCGCGAAGCAAGCTCTGCAACCGCCTTGCCACCCTGCTCTGACACCGCTCAGCGTGCCGCACGCCACTCAGCGGCTCTGACAGATAATGTCAGAGCAAAGCCACCACGCAGAGGATAAAACCTGGCGGTGAAGAAAGCTGCGCCGCTCAGCAGTGCCCTGAGGCCGCTGAGCAGACTTGGTGAGTTTTGGCCTATAAATAGAGGCCCAAGGCTCACACTTCAGCATTCATTCTTCCACAATTCAGATACACATTTTCTCATAGTTAAGAGCACGAATTGTAGTGTAGTTTAGCAACAAAGAGGAAGCTAGTGAAGGAGCCAAGAGTGATCAAGGAAGCACGACGGTCGTTGTCATGACAGCGTGAGAACGTGTTATGATAAGCGTCCATCACCTTGCCTCTGAGATTCTCTCTTGTAAGATGAATTTCTAATCCTCTTGTTGTTGGGATTTTGATGACTATTATAGCATAATTGTATCCATGTACTTTTGCATTAATGAATCTATCACTTTCTATGATTTGCATGAATCGATTTTACGCTTAATGCTTGTTTTAGACGACCTAAAGAATGATTTTAAACTGGATGGTTGTGCGTAAGAACGACATCATAAAGTTAGAACTAAATCAATTCATCAGATAAACCTAATTGCTAGAAATAGAGTTAGGGTTATTAGTCGCTTTTACACCTGAAATAACGTTGGTTTACTTTGTTAAGTTTGTGTAAGAAATTGACAATAAAATAAAGGAAACTTAATGATCTTTTCATGCTCGAGAGAGATGAACAAGTTAAGAACTGGTGGCGAGAAATCAAGGAAATGATAATTCTAATGTATTGAGTACATGAGTACATGAAACTATAATAGGATTCAATTCCCAACAAGCTTCCTGATTTGTTGCCTATTTATCTTTTTTACTTTGTTTATTTATTTATCTAAGAATCAAACTACCAATCATTCACTTCCTTGCTTAATTCACAAACTCAATAACGGTATTTGTGCAACTCTCTGTGGATACTATACTCGACTATACTGCAATTGGATCCTCGAGAACCTGAAAGATGTAAAGAAGGATATATAAAAACGACGAGAGTATAAAAAACTTTCAACAGTAGTGTGGAATTGGGAGGGAAAGATAAACATATAGGCTACGGGGGTTGGATTCCCAGAATATGCCTTCCCTGTAGCTAACTCCAATCAGAATGGATACTGAAAGATCAAATTTTCATACAAGAAGGACCTTGCCTTACAGAACACAGTTCGCCAAGATAGAAAATATTCCCCAATACTAATTCAAAAGAGTCGATATCTGCTCTCTTCAAGTGTTTTTATTCACTATCAGTGAAAATAAAAAACACTTTCTTGTTTACTACTAGAGTGTATCAAGGGATCCAATTGAAACTCATTTTGAAACCATTCTATTTTTACCCATGGCAAAAAGCATACATAAACAGAATAAAAACGGAACCTTCAGATAAACCCAGTTTCAATCCCTTTTTTATTACTACCAATAGCCAAAACGCATACAACGGAACCTTCAGAAAAAACTTAGTATAGAATTTGAAACTGAAACGGTGTAACCACGTAATTCCAGAAGCAACACGAGGATGTATACATATCAATAGCTTCCTTCAATTCAGTGGTAGCTTCTTTCGCTTCCTCAAAGGTTGGGACACCGCCAAACACCACCCTCGGCGTGGGCTCCCCGGCGGTCATCACCAAATCGCCGCCGTCCGCCCAGTCGTCCAACTCCAACGGAGCCGCCGAGTGCAGCGGCGCCACCTCAGAGGGCGTCGGTCCCTGCGACGATCACGACGCCGAGGCCGATCGGGCACGTTCCGCAAGGACTGCTCGGCTGGATGCACCGCCGGAGCGCCCCTGAAACCCGTGCGGCCGACGCCGATCCCGGCAATTTCTGCCGCCGTCCTCGTAGCCCCTCCGCCTCCCACGGTCGAATCACTGACGAAATTCACAAAAAAGGCAAATCACAGCGAAATGGTTCGCTCGGTTTACTGTAATATATAAATATACAGAATAAACCCAATAAATAAATAAACAGATACTGTATTAAAAATATAAAAATATTCCTTCATCGTGGTGGATAACGAATAACCGGTAAGTGACACGTGCGATACATATAACACGGGGCCAATACATCTTAATATTCTTAAAGAAAGTGTTTATGCTAACATGACATCATTAGGTTAACTCCAATTCCCACCAAAACATACACATCTTCAATCGACGAACCAGATTTGTTGTTAATAGATCAAAGGTACAGATTCGTCAATTCTAACCCTAATTAGAGTTCCATCTATTAACTACAATTTTTCAAAATGCGTTGGTTCATATTCCAATGTTAATGGCGAGCAAAATTCCAATGAATTGAAGAAGTCCATGACTTTCCCCCTTCTCTTTATTCAATCAATTCATCCAACCGCTTATTCCTTTCCCCTTTCAAATTCTTGTGAGTTGCATTTTCCTCTTTCTTCTATTTCCTATGTATCCTTACCCATTACCATTTAATCTTTGTTTATTTTCCCATTGCACAATGGTTCCTTCCCCCCATATAAGCCTTTCATGTGTTCTCATACAAGTCTCTAACTCTTAAAGCCTTTCCTATTCTCTATCTCCATGGTCTTCTTTCTCCTCTCTTCATGCCTTTCTTTTTTCTTTTTCTTTTTTTTTTACCTTCTGATCACTTCTTTCACCCATGATGCGAAATCCTCCAGCATTGTCACAGAATTCTGACAAGATTGTGACAAGCGGATGAAACGACCATGGCCAAGAAACTTGAAGGTTCGCTTTGGTCTTGGGTAATATTCGTTCGCGGCCACAATAAGGTGAATTGATCAAGTTCTGTCTCTTTTTCCTTTACTTTTTTTTTTGGGTCAAATATGAAAGAAATATTAGGGTATTCTTTTTATTCTTTCTCATTTCTTTTCCTATACTATGTTATTTTGAGTTTCTTCAGTTCCTATAGTCACTACAACCGCAGAAAACTCGAGGAATTTTGAGATGCATATACAAGATAATTTTTTTTTTTTTTGGTTTAGTAATGTTATTTTGTGGTAGGATGGGTGGAGGGCATCAACCAGTACAATTATGTGGTTGAGTTTGGCAAAGTTAATGAATGAATATTCTGTAATTTATTTTTAAATCTTCGCTATGGATTTGATTGGGGTTTGGTTTTGGGTTGGAAAATGTTGGTTAATGATGGAACACATTTTATTTTTTAGGTGTCATTTGTGTGGCTATGCGAACACAATCTTCGTTGAGGTCATAGTGGTTGCTGAGGCTGTGAAAGAATGGAGCAGGTAGATGTCTTCATTGCTAATTATAATCTTTGTCCTAAAATGTCTCCCACTAACGCAGGGTATGTGTTTGATAAAATGCATTGTCCTATTTCATGCGCTATTCCAATTTCTTTCCCAACCATTTGCATTTCAAAATTACTTTAGATTTTATGTACTTGAAGTATGCCAAAGCTATTTGTAATAATAATCACTTTTTCTTATTTTATATCTTTTTTGTTGATTTTGCTAAAGAAATAGCTCATTGTAATCAATGTAATATTCAAATTGGTGTTTGCTTGCAAGTTATGGTGCCATTAGAAGTTGTGCATTGAATGGTAAATACCTTTTATATTTCTACTTGTCTTCCCAATTATTTACCTAATGCATGTGTATTTGTGTAACGGGTCTAAGTAAATAAATGCCCAAATTAAGAATTGGTCCAGGGATCCCAATTTTATTATAAATAGGGGGAATAGGAGAATTGGAAGGTATGGAAAATTGACATTGGCTAATCCTACCTCCCTCTCTTAGGACAAAATTCTATGGTTGTGACATGGTTGATGATGATGACATTGAGTGCATGATAGATGTGTTTGAAGCTGGTCCACATGAGTTTATGGATCTGTTCGTCGAAATAGAGACAAGGGAAGGAGATAGTAGTCATGTGCACCTAGATAGTGGTCCTTCAGATCCTAACTGGACACAACAATCACTGAGGTGTTCAGCCCCCGTGCTTGGAGAAGTGATCCCATCCGAAAACCATGCCACCTGTCACGCCCTACTCACAATTGCATCCAATATTAGAGACGTGTTATCTGACGCAAATGATGATGATGAGGTGTTGCCTGCTGCTGCAGATAACAATGATGGTGATGTAAGTACGGACTCAGATGATGATGTTAACACATGCAGTGATGTGCGTCACGTAGACCGCCAGTAGACCTGCTGAGTCATTCGTTTAGGGTTTCAGTCAATTGACGAATGGCATAAGTTTTCAGATTATAACGTTGACCATCAAAATAAATTTCAACATGAGTCAATAAAGGGTTTAGACGTAACTCAAAGTATCGTTACATGTTTTCAAACAAAGCAATAAAAAATTATAAGACTACTACTGCTCAGATGGGGGATCAGTGTGTGACGGTCTCGGAGCTGGATCTGACTGGGCAGAATGCGCTGAATGATACAGGGGCGGCGGGTAAGGATACGGGGGGTAAAACTGTGATGGTGGAGGTGATGGGTAAGGGTAATGATGTGGGGGTGGGTAAGGGTATGGTGATGCGGGTGGGTAAGGGTACGACGATGGTGTGGGGTAAGGGTATGATGGTGGGGGTGGGTAAGGATATGGAGATGTGGGTGGGTAAGGGTATGATGGTGGTGGTGCCACTACAGGTGGTGCTGTAAGGGCTGCGGTAGACTCATGCTGATTGGACTCTACAGGCTCAACAGTCTGTACCCGTCGTCGGCCATCGGCTAATCCACGCTTTCTTCTGCGGCGTGGCCGCTGATCACCCTGCTTATCAGGATGTGCCGGTGGGGGAATAGAACTCGAAGAAGCCGGAGCTAACTGCTCCAACCCATTCCAGTCATGCTCCTGTATGGGTGAGAAGATAGCCTCTGCTGATGCTAGGAGCTTGTCCATGCTAAATGAAGTTGAATGAGGGTCCACAGTCCAGGCCAACTACTGCTACGCAATGTCACCCTAGACAAAGTTATACACAATTAATTATCTGTGTCGGTGTGAAAGTAGTGGTTAAAATAAACACAATTGTTGATGTATAACTTTCAACAGCCCCTATCGGCGCCGAAGCATGGCCAAACCACCGTCTCGTGATCCTCTTGTACCATTGCATGTACTGCGAACGTACGGTGAAAGGCTCGGGCAATGGTGCCTGAGTGGCAATCCGTGAGGTCCGATCATCCCAATAGTCGATGTATTGTCGATGCACATCTGGCCAGCACTCTCCAGACCGACCAGCCAATGTAAACTTGTGAAGGTGATCGGGCTGATGTGGCCTGGTTGGTATTGGATGGTCCATACCAAACTAGCGCATGACCCGATCAGGCTGATGTCACTCTACAATGAAGCACACCAGCGGCACGACGACCCGCCAGGTGGTGTGCCCAACCTGACAGAAGTCAGAGATGCCATCTAGGGTGTCTACGATGTAGGGCAACCACACAAACTGAAAATAAAGACTTACAAGTTAGTTTGAACAATATAATCCCAACTGTGAATAAGTAATGCACATGTACAAGTATGTAATTACCTCATTTTTTTTCAAGTTATCAAAGAAGCGGCGATAGTAATGAAGGACATGAAGTGGTGTATCCCCTAGAACCTTATGGGCGTGCCAGTTAGGTCTATCACATATACAATTCACATACATTGGTAAGTCATATAATTCACATTAAATTATAGAAGCTACAAGAATAGACAAATTAATAAATACAACTTACTTGAATCCCATCGGGCCACGATCAATATCGTATCGCATCTAGATCGTCTCCTCGTCGTGCTCAGCTAGTGGAGGTGCCAGGCGAGGAAATCAATGCCACGCCCAGAACTGGAGGATGATGCAGGGACCGCCAATG
This sequence comes from Nissolia schottii, assembly GCA_003254905.1. Classification (NCBI taxonomy): domain Eukaryota; kingdom Viridiplantae; phylum Streptophyta; class Magnoliopsida; order Fabales; family Fabaceae; genus Nissolia; species Nissolia schottii. The sequence continues at coordinate 6,823 of QANU01088898.1, forward strand.
TCGTGCGCATCGTAGTTAGTTGCCTTACACAACTCCCTGTACATGAATGACAGTGCAGCTGACCCCCAGCTATATGTCCCAGCCTGCTCCAAGTCCTCCAGCAACGGGAGGAACATAGCATGGACCCACGACCCAGAATGGTTACGGAACAATGTGCCTTCGATGAAGTGGAACAAGTATGCTTATGCGTACTGCCTGACAACGACTAGGTCTGCATCCTCGTCGGGCACACGGGACAGCAGATCTGATAGCCACGGCAGCCGGATGCGCGATCCCGAATAGCCAGATCAAGAAGGCGGGGAGCTCCAAGCAGCTCGTCACAGTAATCGGCCAACTGTGAATCCTGTGAATGGCCAGTAACAGCATGGCCGTCAAGGGGGAGGCCAGAAATGATCCCGATGTACTCCAACGTCAGTGTGCACTCCCCCAGCGGCATGTGAAAAGTGTGGGTCTCAGAGCTCCACCGCTCAACGAGTGCCGTGATCAAGTGGTGATCAATGGGGTAGTAACCCATATGGACAGCACCAAGGAACCCAGCCTACTATAGGTATGGCACGATGCAATGAGAGGGATCCCTATGCTTCTTCTCGTGCTTTGCCACATGCACCCTCCTAACGCGCAAAACCTGATCATCGGCCCCTGCCCAAACGTGCTCAGACACGTGATAAGCCTGCATCTCAAGAACAGATACGTCATGTGGACCAGGGTGAATAACGTGTGTCATATAATCCCCTGCGAAAATCCAAACACACAATGAACATATATACAAACACAATTATACTAATTGAACACAAATATATCAGTAGACATGTTACACTTCCGTTGGATCACGTTAGAAGGATCATACATCGTTTGTCATTATATGTAGTAGTTTCATAATATAACACAAAGGCAACAACCCTATAACAACAATGAGTCACACCAACTAATACAAACATTGACAACCATTTATGTACAACAATAATGACAACAAACAAATGTTCACAGACGGAGCATGCGAAGTAACAAACAAATCAGCTCAACGGCCCCACGTCATCATTAACGGGCGCTTTACACCGACGACTGTTATGTCCAACTCCTCTGCAACGTGAGCAATGTTGGGATGGCCCCTGTTCAACCCAATCCATCTCATTCCGAAGTCTACTGGACTTGGGTCGCCCCTTCTCTCTGCGCAATGCAGGGTCAGGCACCAATGTCAAGTTAGGAGCCGATGGCCACCATGGCTCATCCTTGATTGGCTCCCATGGAGCCTCATACGCCGTAAGCACATAGTCATTCGTATACACAGGATGCACGTACTGGTGGGGATCAATCGCCTTGGCCGAACAAGCCGCCAATGCATGAGAGCAAGGAAAGTGCAATGCTTAGAACATCCCACAGTCACACCAACCCTCGGTCAAGCTTAAAGTATATTTTTTCCCAATTTCTTGTGTCTGAGGGTTGAATGCCTGTTCAACAAGAAACTTTGTTGCCTGCCACCCAACAGCAGGGGATATGTCTCATATCTGATCGGCACAAGAGCATCATTGCACAAGAGCATGTCACCCAACAGCAGGGGATATGTCTCATATCTGATCGGCACAAGAGCATCATCGCATCAGTGGATAATGTGCACCTAGGATGGCAGCCACCTCATCACGTGTACTGTCTACGACACATTGCCAGCAATTTTAACAGCAAGTTCCACAATGTGTCCCTAAAGAACTCTAAAGCGCATAGGTAATAACCTTCTTTCTTTTGCATTGTCATTCCATAACCTGATGGATTCACATAGGTAATAATATTAGTGTAACATGTGTAGGTCGTGAAGCTTGTCGGCCCAAATTTGATGCAAGGCTGGAAACCTTCACTGATTCTGAGGAAATTGTCAATTGGATCAATCGGGTTCCCAAAGAAAAGTGGAGTTTAGCATATGATGATGGCGGCTGAAGATTTGGTCATATGACAACGAATCTGTCAGAATGCATCAATGGAGTCTTTAAGGGGGCAAAACATCTGGCCATAACAGCCGTGGTCCAAACGACCTATTTCAAATTGCTGGAATACTTTTTCAAGAGAAGGGCCGAGGCCGAGAAGAAGCTTTACGTCGAGCATCAACAATACACTGATGCTTTTTATGGGCTGTGGGGTCCAAGCATCGACAAGGCAAGCTCCCACCATGTAACATTGGTCAATAAGCAGGCAACAAAGTTTCTTGTTGAAGAGCCATTCAACCCTCAGACACAAGAAATTGGGAAAAAATATACTTTAAGCTTGACCGAGGGTTGGTGTGACTGTGGGATGTTCCAAGCATTGCACTTTCCTTGCTCTCATGCATTGGCGGCTTGTTCGGCCAAGGCGATTGATCCCCACCAGTACGTGCATCCAGTGTATACGAATGATTATGTGCTTAAGGCGTACGAGGCTACATGGGAGCCAATCAAGGATGAGCCATGGTGGTCATCGGCTCCTAACTTGACATTGGTGCCTGACCCTGCATTGTGCAGAGAGAAGGGGCGACCCAAGTCCAGTAGACTTCGGAATGAGATGGATTGGGTTGAACAGGGGTCATCCCAACATTGCTCACGTTGCAGAGGAGTTGGACACAACAGTCATCGGTGAAAAGCACCCATTAATGATGACGTGGGGCCGTTAAGCTGATTTGTTTGTTACTTCGCATCCTCCTTCTGTCATTATTGTTGTACATAAATAGTTGTCAATGTTTGTATTAGTTGGTGTGACTCATTGTTGTTATAGGGTTGTTGTCTTTGTGTTATATTATGAAACTACTACATATAATGACAAACGATGTATGATCCTTCTAACGTGATCCAACGGAAGTGTAACATGTCTACTGATATATTTGTGTTCAATTAGTATAATTGTGTTTGTATATATGTTCATTGTGTGTTTGGATTTTCGCAGGGGATTATATGACACACGTTATTCACCCTGGTCCACATGACGTATCTGTTCTTGAGATGCAGGCTTATCACGTGTCTGAGCACGTTTGGGCAGGGGCCGATGATCAGGTTTTGCGCGTTAGGAGGGTGCATGTGGCAAAGCACGAGGAGAAGCATAGGGATCCCCCTCATTGCATTGTGCCATACTTAGAGTAGGCTGGGCTCCTTGGTGCTGTCCACGACACTCGTTGGGTGGTGGCGCCCTGACACCCACACTTTTCACATGCCGCTGGGGGAGTGCACACTGACGTTGCAGGACATCTGGATCATTTTTGGCCTGCCCCTTGACGGCCATGCTGTTACTAACCATTCACACGATTCACAGTTGGCCGATCACTGTGACGAGCTGCTTGGAGCGCGCCCGCCTTCTCGATCTGGCTATTCGGGATCACGCATTCGGTTGTCGTGGCTATCAGATCTGCTGTCCCGTGTGCCCGATGAGGATGCAGACCCAGCCGTTGTCAGGCAATACACACGAGCATACTTGCTCTACTTCATCGGAGGCACATTGTTCTCTGACCATTCTGGGTTGTGGGTCCATGCTATGTTCCTCCCGTTGCTGGAGGACTTGGAGCAGGCTGGGACATATAACTGGGGGTCAGCTGCACTGTCGTTCATGTACAGAGAGTTGTGTAAGGCAACTAACTACGATGCGCACGACATTGGCGGTCCCTGCATCATCCTCCAGTTCTGGGCGTGGCCTTGATTTCCTCGCCTGGCACCTGCACTAGCTGAGCACGACGAGGAGACGATCTGGATGCGATACAATGCTGATCGTGCACCTTATCGCCCGATGGGATTCAAGTAAGTTGTATTTATTAATTTGTCTATTCTTGTAGCTTCTATAATTTAATGTGAATTATATGACTTACCAATGTATGTGAATTGTATATGTGATAGACCTAACTGGCACGCCCATAAGGTTCTAGGGGATACACCACTTCATGTCCTTCATTACTATCGCCGCTTCTTTGATAACTTGAAAAAAAATGAGGTAATTACATACTTGTACATGTGCATTACTTATTCACAGTTGGGATTATATTGTTCAAACTAACTTGTAAGTCTTTATTTTCAGTTTGTGTGGTTGCCCTACATCGTAGACACCCTAGATGGCATCTCTGACTTCTGTCAGGTTGGGCACACCACCTGGCGGGTCGTCGTGCCGCTGGTGTGCTTCATTGTAGAGTGACATCAGCCTGATCGGGTCATGCGCTAGTTTGGTATGGACCATCCAATACCAACCAGGCCACATCAGCCCGATCACCTTCACAAGTTTACATTGGCTGGTCGGTCTGGAGAGTGCTGGCCAGATGTGCATCGACAATACATCGACTATTGGGATGATCGGACCTCACGGATTGCCACTCAGGCACCATTGCCCGAGCCTTTCACCGTACGTTCGCAGTACATGCAATGGTACAAGAGGATCACGAGACGGTGGTTTGGCCATGCTTCGGCGCCGATAGGGGCTGTTGAAAGTTATACATCAACAATTGTGTTTATTTTAACCACTACTTTCACACCGACACAGATAATTAATTGTGTATAACTTTGTCTAGGGTGACATTGCGTAGCAGTAGTTGGCCTGGACTGTGGACCCTCATTCAACTTCATTTAGCATGGACAAGCTCCTAGCATCAGCAGAGGTTATATCCTCTCAGCCATACAGGAGCATGACCGGAATGGGTTAGAGCAGTTAGCTCCGGCTTCTTCGACTTCCATTCCCCCACCGGCACATCCCGATAAGCAGGGTGATCAGCGGCCACGCCGCAGAAGAAGGCGTGGATTAGCCGATGGCCGACGACGGGTACAGACTGTTAAGCCCGCAGAGTCCAATCAGCATGAGCCTACCGCAGCCCTTACAGCACCACCTGTAGTGCCACCACCACCACCATCATACCCTTACCCACCCACATCACCATATCCTTACCCACCCCTGCCATCATACCCTTACCCCACACCATCGTCGTACCCTTACCCACCCGCATCACCATACCCTTACCCACCACCCCCACATCATTACCCTTACCCATCACCTCCACTATCACAGTCTTACCCCCCGTATCCTTACCCGTCGCCCCCGCATCATCCAGCACAGTCTGCCCAGTCAGATCCAGCTCCGAGATCGTCACGCACTGATCCCCCATCTGAGCAGTAGTAGTCTTATAATTTTTTATTGCTTTGTGTGAAAACATGTAACGATACTTTGAGTTACGTCTAAACCCTTTAGTGACTCATGTTGAAATTTATTTTGACGGTCAACGTTATAATATGAAAACTTATGCCATGCGTCAATTGATTGAAACCCTAAACGAATGACTCAGCAGGCCGACATTATCAAGTTCGGGTGTAGAACAACGTTAAACAATAAACACTGTCATGCAATAAGTTTACATCACATCAAAAATGGAAATACCGTGATCCAACTTGCTAACAAGAAACCATAAACAAAAGTAATAAACCATAAAAACCCTAAACAATTTATCACAAGCCCTGCGGCGGTCTACCGGAGGCGGGAGCATGGTACGGATAGGTATATGGGTATGAGGGAGGATAAGGGTATGGGGGCATTGATCGATGTAAAACTTACCACAACTCCTATGGTCGCTGATTCTCGACTGATCCAACGTCGAGTAATCTTCTTATACTGTCGTGCAGTGGGGGTGATGCAAGGGCTCCTCAGAAGCTATCTGGTCTGTTCGATCATCCCAAATTGCAATATACTCTCTATGCACATCGGGCCAATACGGATCAATCCGTCCAACCAAAGTAATGTTTCGCAGATGCAAGGGCTGACCCAGTTTGGAAAATGAGAGGAGTGTGGGAGAATGAGAGGGTTAGAGTTAATTTATCAGGCGCGACGTTGGATTCGCCAAACGCGTTGGCGATTTTAGTGGCAAGGGTTTGTTCTAAGTTCGCCAACGGTGTTGGCGAATTCAGTGTTATTCCACGCATCCCGCGGCGTCTACGTAAGCCAAAACAGGGGCATATTGGTTATATGTTTTAAAACGGGGATATTTTGGTAATAAGTTCTTGTAGCAAGGGCAAAAGAGTAAAAAACTCTTTTTTCAAGCCCTTGGATGACCATCAGGAATTTTTACTGATATTGGCAGTGCCCGTAAAATACACCACCAAGAGAATAAATCCCTAAATACTTTAACTGGACTGGAACTACTAATCGGAAAAATTAGTAGATCACGATGGTGCATCCGAAATATTTTTCGCACGACTATACGCAAAGCACGAAGACTGCGAGCAACCAAATACAACCGAACACGGGATGAATTTTTGGAGAATTTCCATCAGCCGTGTCATCACCTCACCATACCCCCTCCCACCAACAACTCTCTTACACCCCTCGAATCACCATTCCTATTTCACTATTCACTCACTCTTACACCTAACCATCCACTCATACTTTTCTCCTAATTTCCCTTAACCCCCGAAGCCACTATCAGCTTCCATTCCCACTTCTTGCATCAATTCATTCCCTCCTAATTTCCTTCTTCCATAATCAAGGAGCCAAGCCTCAAGAAACACTACCTTGCCTTTGAGAAGATTAAGTACCCTTGCCATCCTTGTCCACCTTCCATAACTGAATCATCCTCATCACCATCACCATCATCATTGTGGCTCCCAAGATTTTTATCTTGGTGGAAGGAGCAAGCAAGCTTGGACCCCCAAGCCTTTCCCCTTCAACATCCAACCATCTTTCAAGGTGGGGTAACTAGTCCGAAATCACCCTTGGGATGCGTTTAGACGAATGAAAATGGGTTGGTGCAAGGATGGAAAGAAAGAAAAACCATCAGGACCTGTTACAGGTCAGTGGTCATTCGAATGAATTCTCCCGTGGTCATTCGAATGTTTTAGAAAACAAGTATTAAAAACCACGGGTCATTTGAATGACAACTTTACAGTCATTCGAATGAGTCGTGTAAATTAGCAATTTCAAGGCTACAGAGGCAAGTCATTCAAATGCCCTAGCCTTGGACATTCGAATGAAACGCTCACTGAGTGATTTACAAGAGAAAAGGGCTGAATCATTCGAATGACCACTCCTAGGTCATTCGAAAGACCATCCTTTTGCACCTTCCCAAGAGCCAGAACCCAATGTCATTCGAATGACCTAGGGTTTCAGCCTCCAGCATGAAGTTTTCTTTATGAAATTGAATGTGCCATACATGTTATGAGTCATAAGTATGTTATCACTAGGACCTTAGGACAATCCTAAATCACTAGAAATGTAATGCCTAACGAAAATGAAGATCATAATTGAACCCTAGGGAACAAGAAAGTTTCTTAAGAAGGTCCCAACCGACAAGGGCACGGTGTACCTTGAAGAAAAGTACATAGTTATGAAATAGGAAATTTTCCTCTCTTGGCACGTCACACCTGACAAGCCCCCGCCAAACATAGGCCTGAACGCGAGTTTTAATCCGGATGCCCAAGAAATTAAGAAAAAGAAGTAAAGAAATTTAAGGTCGCCGGTAAGGGGCATGCAAGAGCTCAAGTTAAAGAGAAAGTTAAGCAAGGTATGAGTCCACTCGTGGCGACGTCGTGAGGGCAGCTCCTCACCATTCGGCATGCCAGATGGTCACCTCCTATTGTCGTCCAATGAGAGATACTTGCGAGCAGTCGTGGTTAGCTACCACTTGGGTAAAGAGCGTTGCCCAGTCGCCGACGATACGGTAACAGTAAGTGGGTCACAGCCGAATGGGGACGATGATCCCACGGACTGCGAAGAAAAATGATGGACAAGCAAAGTAACGAAAGAGGACGCAGTCATAGGGCGTAATAGAACCGCCCAAGTCCCTCCTACACGGAATGTGATTGTGTCTGTATATGTATGTATATGTAAAGGTATGTACGGTAAGAGGGCCCGGTCTAATTGCTCATAAGTAAGCCCCAATATCCCTTAAGCTTAGTACGACTAATGATAATAAGCTCGATAGGTAACCCCTAATCCCCTAGCACATAGTAACTTAGATAAGGTCGTTTAGGAATAGCAAGATTAAAAGTGAACTAGGAATTGTAGAATGGCATGACACTTAGAAATCTCCTGAGCAGCCTAGATCATAACCGAGCCCAAGAAATGTAGTAACCCTTACAGATGCTTGCTGAGAACACATGGTTCTAACCCCTACTCACTTATGATGCCAAATGACAGCAACGAGCCTCTCACCAACGGATCAGACGCGATCGGAGTACAGTTCCCCGTCTTATTAAACTCGTGTTGGGGTTGCGATGGTAGTACGTGGTTTCTCACCATCAAGAATCCGAGGATCCACGCGTGCTACCCCAATCGTCCTGGATGATGACGGCGAGGAGTCTCCGCCATCGAGGTGGACCCAAATTCTCTGCCACCTCCCACGCGGCCATCCTGCTACCGCCAAGGACCAAGGAAAAGGGTAAACTGTGTCTTCAGACATCACCTAGCCCTCGTACTCACGACGTCGAGGCAAGACCCTCCACAAGCACACCAAGACCCCAGTCCTGGATTTACCGGCATCCACCAGCGAGGATTCAGGCAAGGAAGACCCCATGGAGTTAGATTCAGAGGAAGACCCGGACGAGGATCCCAGAGGAAGAGTAATGGCAAGTCAATTGCAGAGTCGATGGTGACCCTGTACAGACGCAGTAGATAGCCATTTTCTTGTATTAAAATGTGTAAATGTGGAATTATTTGTATTATGTACATTATTAATTGACTTCATTGCATTGGACCGATTATGTGATAAAACTTATTATGTTTCACTTGTGATGGTACATTCTACATGCCCCATAGAACTAGCGTTACGCCATTGGATATATATATATCCATTCAAGCGCGGCTCCTATTTCCAATCATGAATATGTATCAAAGAGTTTTCATTTAAATCGGTTAATACTTTCATAAAGAGATTGTTTTCGAAAGCATAGGGACTATAAGTAATCCTAACCAAAGCAGACAACAACCTTATATGGCGAAATTTACGACTATAGCGTAAATAGCTAGTAGGGGTGTTTCAAGCAACTGTCTTCGATCTGTAGTGTAAATTTACGACTATAGCGTAAATAGCTAGTAGGAGTGTTGAACCTGTCTTCGATCTCAAACACGTTCCTGAAAGTTGTAAGGTCATATTGGCGACCATTAAGTTGAAGAGAAGCAATAGATCGTGACATGGGAGAAGATGAAGAAAAGATGTTAAAAGAAAGTTTTTTCCAACAACCTACAAGTTGACACTTCAGGTGGAGAAGCAACTGTTCGCAAGACCATCAATAAAGAGGTGGTCTCTAACCCAGGGAGTTTCTTGACTCCTGAGCCTCTACTTGTAAGAAAAGCCATTTCTTTGNTGGAGAAGCAACTGTTCGCAAGACCATCAATAAAGAGGTGGTCTCTAACCCAGGGAGTTTCTTGACTCCTGAGCCTCTACTTGTAAGAAAAGCCACTTCTTTGAAGCTTGTATAAAATCAAGGAGAAAACACTCAAGGCTCCAACACTATGTCAAAACAATGCTTTAAGTGCGGAGGGATTGGCCATATAGCTTCAGAGAGTCCGAATAAAAGAATCATTTCTCTTGTGGAAGAAGGTGAAGACGAGCCAAAATTCGATTCTTATCATGATGATGAGAATGAAAGTATTCACGAAGAAGTCACTTATAGTGACAAGGGAGAGAGTCTTGTTCTTCAACGGAAAGGAGAGGGTCTTGTTCTTCAACGTGTTTTGAAGTCTGCACATGTTGAAGATGACAAATGGCTCTATCATAATATCCTTCGCACTAGATGCACCTCTAATGGTAAGGTGGGTACTACGATCACTGATAACAAAAGTTGTGAGAATAACGTTTCTATTACAATGGTAGAAAAAACGACAAGTCAAGATAGAGAATCATATAGAACCTTACAAGATCTCTTGGCGCAAGAAAGATAATGAGGTATCTGTTGACAAATAATGCTTAGTCCAATTTTCAATTGGCCAACACTACAAGGATGAAATTTTGTGCAATGTTGTTCCTATGTATGCATGCCGTTTACTTCTTGGGTGACCATGGTTGTATGATAGAATGGTACTTTATGATGGCTTCAAGAACACTTATTCATTAAAGATGACATCAAGATAACATTGGCACCATGTAGAGAGGAGAACAAACCTTAAGTCTTCCACTAAAAAGGGGAGTTCTTTTCTCTCAAAGTTTCATTTTTTTTATGGATCAGTCTCATGATACTTTTGCACCTGTAATCATGGTTATCAAAATCGCGTGTTAACTCGTAAACTCGCTAGGTAGTAAAATCGAGCTAACTCGCATGTAAACTCATTTTTGGGTAAACTCGTGTAAACTCGCATAAAATAGCGAGTTTACTATCGAGTTCACGAGTTTACCAAATTGTAGATTTTTTTTAAGGACAAAGCAAGCAAAACAACGTCGTCGTATTGCATGTCTCTGAGTTTTTAGATTTAGGTTGTTTAGTGTTTTAGAGTTGCCATTCACAGTCGCGCTTGCAATCGTGCTCCGTCGTGCCATCGTGCTCTGTCGTTAATCCATCGTATATATTCCATCATTTGCTCAGAGATCTTTCCTACCATGGTGTTTTGGATTGGAGACGTCATCGTCACATACTCGCTTCTTGTGATGCTCAGTACTATGGGACTCGCTGGTATCTTCGGTGTTTATGTTGTTGTGTGTGTCATGTAATAGCCCGAGTTTTTCCCTTTACTAAAATTTCGCATAATAAATAATTAAGAACATATTAATAGGAAAAGATAAAAGGAAATAAAATAAAATTCAAGTATTAATTTTAATTCCTGTAATATTAGCTAAAAAGAATAATTTGGCGATCTCGTGGCGTCCAGTGACGTTCGGGTCGATATTAGGTTATTGTTAGAATTTAATCATGACTCAAGGGAGTCTGTAAAATACATTAATATGAAAATAAATTCGAGAATATCTCAACAACAATTTAAATATTAACAAGAAAAATTAATAGCTCACAACGGTATGTCCCAAATATTTTTAGGACTTCCGGACATAAATAGTTAATGAGCGAATACGACCGAAAACACACATAGGAAAGTAAAGCAAGATGGCCAAAGGCCACAAATTTTCCCCCACGGCCAGCCCTCACCCACGAGACCCACACACACACACACACTTTCTTCTATTTGTTTTCCTAAGTTTCCTAACCTAAAGCTCCATTAAAGCTCATCACTCAAATCCATCTTTGCCTTGATTTTATTCCTCTAACTTCACACACATAATTAAGGCAAGGAGCAGCACAAGCCGTGGCCCTCTTCTTCCCTTGGTGAGAAGACCTCAAGCTTCCATAACCTAAGTTTCCATAATTATTCAAAGGTTTTCACTTCTGGGCCAAGAGAACTCAAGCAAGCAATCAAGCTTCAATTTCATCCTTCCTCCATCATCAATAAGCTCTTTAGGAAGTGGGTAACTCCAATTTTTCACCTCTTTGATGGTGGATGATTGTTTATGTGATTATGTGTATGTGTGATGATTCTTTGATTATATGATCATATATGTTAGAAATGATGCTAGGGCTTAAGAAGATGATTCTGAAGGGTCTTGTGACCTGAATTAGATAGGATTATTATGTGTGAAATATGTGTGAAAACTCAAGAAGGTCCCATGGGAGAAAGAGGAAGAAAATGGGAGAAAACGATGCATTCGGTTTTCAGTTTCGCCAGTGACCGCTGAGCGGCCTCTGGCGCCGCTGAGCGGAATGCATCAAGAATTTTCAAATGTGAACTCCAGAGCGCTGAGCGGAAGGCAGTTACCGTTGAGCGGTCTGCAGTCCACCGTGGCTGAGGATAAGGATGGAAAGATATTTTCTTAAAGGATAAAGTCGGTAGAGATATTTTGAAAAGTTGTCAGACCGTGGAGCGATGGGACTTACCGCTGAGCGATAAGATTCCTACCACTGAGCAGCCATGTTTTAAGCGCTGAGCGCAAGGAGCTCAGACCGCTAAGCGGGCAGTAGTTTCGCTGAGCGGCCTGGGACCAGAATGTCTTATAGAATCCCTCTTCAGGCACATAATCTGATACTTAATGCTATAGCTATGCTTGATGACTGAAACATGTGAAATCTATGCAGTATGTGGATATGTGAAGTATATGCCGTATGTGAACATGTGAATGACATGTAGGATGTGATATAATATGTAGCATTCCATGCATTCATGATAAGCCAAGTTTAAAGGATTCGAAATAACTATGAGATAAGTAAAGATTTTGAAATGAACCATAGGAAACAAGTCATGACATGCTGCAGGTACAGAAAAGCAAGAAATGCTGAAATACTGTTGAACAATGCTGAAAAGGCTAAATGCCAAATACTGAAATGGCTAAATGCCACATGATGAAAATTCTGAGGCCGTGATCACGAGAGTCAAACCATGATCCCACTTCAGGAGGTCAAAGAAGCATCCTGAATGTGGAAGACCGCCACAGGTGGTGTCGATATGACATACCTGAAGGTGTGCGGTTACCACACCTAACATTGTCGAAAGGGGGTAAGCTAAGGTGGGGGTACAATATCCGCCCACTGCCGAGGGGTCCCGAGGGGGCACACGGCAGGTGGAAGCCCACCGCAGGAAAGTCGAAAAAGGGCCTACACTGAGGGTGCGAGGTTATTCTGTCATACTAGTGTCAAAAGAAAGCACTATTATGGTGGGAATAACATATATTCCAAAAGCAGGTTTATTCTGTTATGCATATGTTCATTCTGTTAGGCATGAATATCAAGCATGTTTATTCTGTTATGTATGAATATCTGTAATGTATGATTCTGCTGTTATGTCTGCTGTTATGTCATTACCGTCAAGAGAACGCTCGAGACGGCTATGTATGTAAACGAAATGTTAACAAGCACGAGAATGTAGCAAGCAAGAGTAGTTCCCCTATCACATAGTAAAATAGATAAAGTCGTTCAGAACTTAGGCCAGATAATAATCAGTAGGATGTTTAGTATGCATGTTCACTTAAAAATCTCTGAGCGGCCTGAAGTCCTACCTAATATGAGACGACACTCAGGAACTAAAGTTATTTCCACTGAGAACCTACCGTTCTCATTCCCACTGCCTTATGACTTCAAGTACTGATGATGATTCCTACTTTGAGGATGCTGGCGAGCCGCCAGCAGAGCCATGAGCGGCCATGATAGGAGATGGACTTAGAGAGCAGGATGTCAGGATTTTTGTCAAGGGCATACTGAGTAGTATTCCAGTAGCCCTTGTATTTTGATGTTATGTATTTTGGATTCTGTATATGGTATTTTAGTTGATGTACATGTTATGTGTATCTTACTTATTGTATATACAACTATGTGACGGATATGATGGACCACATGAATGTATTTTGGATGTTTTATTACTATACTGTTACACGTTTTGTTATATTGGTTCTTTCCAACGCATGGCTCTATTTTAATAATGATTTAATGCAAATGAAAAGTTTAAAATTGGTCCCTATTTTCTTAATCAACTATTTTCGAAAGATAACTATGGACTAAGGTATTCCGACCAGGTAGAAAACAACCTAGTGAGCATTGTTTACTACGTACGGGTAAACAGTTAGCTAGGGTGTTTCATGTCATCTCCTGGATATTTGTGTTCTTGAAGGTTCTAGAAACAAAGGGCATGCCCCTCAAAGTCATCTCCAAACTTGAGTGAGTGACATTGTTCCAAAAACAAAGGTTGTCGACTCGAAGCAGATTACTTCTGTCAAGAATTAGTGATATTGTTCTTTATATACATTTGCTATGTTGGTTGCTCAACACAGTCTCTCTCTTGTATTGATAGATTTTGTTTGTTATTAAGTTTATGTGGAGGAGGATATGTTCTAGTTCAAACATATGTATTATGTATAAATTAAACTTAAAATTCATATATTTCATCTTTATTTGTGTTTTGTTATAGAGTTAAAAGTATTTATGAATTTCAAGTTTTATTAAATATATTTTTATAACATAGTGGGAAATTTCAATATTTTTACAATTAAAATTAGTGGGAAATTTTTTATGAGAAACTAAAGGACACAAATAAGACAAAGCAAAAATAGCAAAAGGCTCCAAACCTCTCAGGATCTAACCTCTCTGAAACCCCATATAAAGGACTGTTTGGTTCCAATGGTGAATCACAAGAATCATTTTCTGCAGAATCACTCTCTCCGGCTGCAGATATATGTGTCATAAAAATTGACTTGGTTGACCGTGGTAACAATTGGCTAGGAAAACGCATAAGATCAACCAGCAGCTCCACAGAATTTAATACAACCATCATAGACATATGCTTGTAAGAGTCTACAAATTCAGAAGCTCCATCATTAGGGAAACCCTGATAAAGAAAATTTTGAAACAAGACATATCATCCTTCATAAGTAAAGTAAACAAAATTGAATATTTATTGTGATTGAAACACTGGTAAACTAGAAGTCAAGTACATCGCAGACCCAGAG
>QANU01089042.1:0-14683 GCA_003254905.1 Nissolia schottii
TTGTCAATTTTGTTCTCTTAATTTATGTTATCTGCGGTTTTCTCAATTACAAAAGAAGCAGGGTTTTGAAGCAATTCTAATGGGAGAAATCCATGCAGAAAATAAATTTTTTTGTGTCATCATAAAACACTAGATTGGATTATGCTTTAATAATGAATAAAATGACATTTTAAAGTTAATCATAAATCATTCTTATACTTAAGCTCAAATGTCATATAGTAGTCTCACGGAGCATAGTCAAACTTAATGTTTCAATACCATATAAGAATTTTTCTTTTGCAGAAAATTAGACAAAGCAAGATGAGTCTATTGGAGTCTCGGCAAACTCAAATCGTAAACTCGTAAGAGTTTACATAATTGAAATAATATGTTATAAGTAATATAATTAGGAAATAAACATGATCAAATAGTATATTTATAATTGAAATTGAATAATGTTAACTTTAAATTAAACTAATAAAAAAAATATCATAAAATACACCTTAATGCATGACACTTAGTTGTTATGTCATACTTATTCTATATGTGTATTATTTTATACTTCAATAAAACATAGCTCAATTATATTAAATATATGAAATTAACTTAATAAACTCAATAGATATTGTCTAACATAAACAAAGTTAGATAAGTATCTAACAAAATTAGAAAATTTGTAAATTTTGAGATAAACTCGTAAACTCGTAGGTAGATTTTAACTCATAAACTCGCTAGTAAAATCAAGAGTTTACTTAAATTAGTACGAGTTTACCAAAAAAAAGTTTACATTAGTGTTAACTCGTTTTGTGTAGTAAAATCGTAAACTCGTAAGAGTTTACTATTTAACTCAAGAGTTTAATAATCATGTGCGTAAGATGCGGTATGCACATCCTAATTCCTACATTGATTCATGCTAAGATTTGATGTACTCTTAAGACCCAACATTGAGTTTTCACAGCAATTTTTTTTATTATAAAAATGTTGTACCAAAATCTATCATAATGCACATCAGTTCTGCCAAAATTTAGCCCTCACCTAATGAGTTTGTTTCACCTCCAATAGCAGAAGAGTTTTCAAGTGATTTGGGGTCGCCATTTTCAGTTTGATGAGATTCGTTTATCTCTGGATACAAGCATATAAAGAGTCAAATTAGTTACAACAATAATAGTTGTGTTAGTTGAATTCATTTTATTAGATATTGCATCAACTCATAACTTATACATCGTTATGAGATTTTAATAAATATAAACCTCATTAAAATCTCTTTTAATAATAAAGTCAAATGAATACAAATATATGTTTATGTTATTTAAATTCATTTTATATAAAATAGTGCTAACTAACAACTCCTAACTTATCTATTATTAGATAAAATTTTAATGAATTAAATTAAATTACACTTTGATAATGGATAAAGTGACATTTTAAAAATAGAACGAGGTCATTCTAACACTTAAGCTCAAATGTCAGTCAACATGTAGTCTCACCGTAATCAAACCTAATATAATACTACCATATAAGAATTTATGCAGGAACAGACAAAGCAAGATGAGTCTAGTCACATGGGTGGGATCACACGTAAGATGCACATCCTACTTTGTTTCTTCCTATGATTTGATGTATTCTCGACATTTAGTTCCCACACCAACTATTTTGATAAAAATGTGCCAAAATATACCATAATGCATGAGTTGCGATAAAATTTTGCCCTCACCTAATGAGTCTGTTTCGACAACTTTACCAGCAGCGTTTTCAGGTGCTTCGAGGTCCCCGCTTTCAATTACACTCTTTCGTCCACAAAGCGTTTCAACTAGATTGTGTGTCAAAGGGGATTTGTTTGTAACTGGATATAGCCCTATGAAGAGTCAAATTAGTTACAATAGTAATATAGTTCTGATATTTAAACTTATTTTACATTTGATATTATATCGACTTATAATTTATTTATAGTAAAAAGATATGTTAATTAGTGTTGGACTCATTAAAATATCATCAAACAGTAAATAATTTGTAAGTTTGACATAATATTTTATATCAAGTGAATACAAATATATTTTCTCTAAATATAAATAGTTGTGTTATTTAAACTTATTTTACATTAGATATTGTCGCAACTCACAATTTATTCATCACTAGATAAGATTTTAATGAGTGCATGTTTATTAAGATCTTATCCATTGATAGATAAGTTATAAGCTATCACGACATTTTATGTCAAATGAGTACAAATATATTTTCTCCAACAGTAAATTGTTGTGTTATATTTGTAAACGGTTCACATTGGATATTGTGTTCACTCACAACTTATACACCGTTATATGAGATTTCAAAGGGTATGGGTCCATAAATATTTCATCCAATAGAAAATAAGCTGTGAGTTGACATGATATTACATGTCAAATAAATATAAATATATTTTCTCAAATCGTAAATAGTTGTGTTATTTGAAATCACTTTATTTGGATATTGTGTCGACTCAACTTTTTTACCATTAGATGAAATTTTAATTGGGTGTGAGCTTATTAAAATCTCATCTAATGGTATATAAATTATGAGTCAAGAAGATGTTACATGCCAGATGAGTACAAATATATGTTCTCCATTAGTAAATAGTTGCTGTTTGAACTCACTTCACATTAAATAGTATGTCGACTCACAATATATTTACTATTAGACGAGAATTCAGTTAGCATGAACTCATTAAAATAGGTACGATATAAGTTGACACACAACCTCATATCAAATGAGGGCAATGCACTTCCTCCAATAGTAAATAATTATATTATTTAAACTCATTTACCTAGATACTAGGTTAATTCACACCTTATCCAACATTAAAAGTAATTTTAACTCGGGTAATCATTAAATAGCAGATTAGACTATATTCTAATAATGCCAAAAAAAAATGGCATTTCAACACTTAATTTCAAACGTCATTCTGTACATGCTCCGAGCGTAACCAAACCTAATGTTCTGTTACGACACAAGAACGTTTCTTTGTGGGAATAGACAAAGCAAGATCTGCCTGTCTAGTCACATGAGTGGGCTCATGTGTAAGATGCATAACCTACTTTGGTTCCTCCTAAGATTTGGTGTACTCTCAAGTCGCTGCGTTGAGTTTCCACACCAACTTTTTTAATAAAATTTTGTGCCAAAAACTATCATCATGCATATGAGTTGCGCTAAAATTTAGCCCTCACCTGATGAATTTATTTCTGCAACTTTAGTTGTAGTGCTTTTTAGTGCTTTGGCATCCCTACCTTCAGTTCCATTTTTATGTCGATTGTGTTTCGAAGGGAATATAACTGCACACAAGCATATAAAGTGTCAAATTAGTTACAACAGTAATAATTGTGTTATTTTAATTTATTTTACATTAAACGTTATGTCAACTCATGACTTATTTATCATTTAATAGTGAGTGAAAATTTCATTAAGATCTCATCAAATATAATAATAAAATGTGTGCCAATAGAATATTTTATGCCAAATGAATAATACATTTTCTCTGATAGTATATACCAGATTTTTGTTAGAAAGTAAATAGAAATTCTTAAATGACAAGTATTCATGAATGAATAAAATGATGTTTAGACATCAATTTTGTTTGAAATTAAAATTGAGTTGCAAAATGTAGTTTGTTTTTTTTTTTTTTTTTTTCTCGAAAGACTTGGGTTCAAAGTGGAGTTAAGAGTGTTTTTAATTGGCTTAATATCACATGATACATATTATGAATTGAATTTTTATATACGGAAAAGTTAATTAAAAAATTATATTTTTTTGATTCATTCAATTATGTATCTTCAAAAATATTATGTATTATCATATTATTATAGTGTTCTTTATATTTTTTTGGTAAAAATATTGTTTTTTTATATAATAACTATTTTAAAAGTTAAAACATCTATATAACATATCAAAATTCTTTACATTGATAATATATCAAAATTCTTTACATCAATAATATATCAAAATTTAACTTGTGTACTGTTATAAAAATTTATATGCACCAAACCAGAAATAATTTTATATATGTTTGTCAAAAGGAAAAAAAAAAAAAAAAACATGATTCGTGTTGCGTACCAACTTTGGCGGCATCTATCATCAATGTCATAAGGTCCACGCATGTCTGGTAATTTTCCGGATAGTTGTTCTCGTTGACTGTTGTTTTCCCAGATTGTTGATCATTGAGTTCTGGTTTGAGTTCCTTCACAAATATACCTTCCAAAGAGTAATGCAGTTTTAAAAAGAAACTTTGAATTTAATAGATTGGACAACATTTCTTTGTGTTTGTGAAATATTAAAGGGTTAAAATCAGCTACTTTATGTGCTAAATTTAATATAAGAGTGTAATTGTTACGTGCTTATATTTGCTCGATCAAATTATTTTATATATATAATTATTTAGTTACACTCATATTTTTATTTATATAATAAAATTTAATTGGATGACAGTATAAAAAAAATAAAATTACATTATTGGTACATAATACCTAAATTGTTAATGTAAACATTCAAAGTAGTTTCTATAGTTTAAAAGTTTATAACATAAAGCGGGTTTCTTAACAATGCCATGTCTAATGTGGATTTTTTAAGATTCTTTTTTTCCAAATTTCTTTTGGATGGATTTTTTTTCCAAAAATTAATATAGATTTCTATATCTAAATGATTGAGATGATTCACGTAATTATTTTAAAAAATTATAAATTAAGCCTTAAATATATTTTTTGATCTTAAAAATCCAACACTTTTTTAGTTTTGGTCTCTATATACCTTAAAAAAATACACTTACCATAATAAATCATCGTTGCAACTCGTCCAAGGTGACTACCACTTCTAAAAGCAGAAGGCTTACTCGCTAGAAGATGGAGAGGAGATGCCCCGTTCTCGTTCACCCAATTTACAAGATCTTCATATAAGTGAATTATTTGAAATGCTAGATCTGTTAAATAAATTATATAACTAACTCAATTATTTGAAAAAGAAAATAATAATTCATTTAGATAAACATAAATCTCCTTAATTTCTTTCCGTTTTATTTAACTGCAGATTTTTCTGTCCCCTTTTTCTCCTTTTGCGATTTTACAATTTTGTTTCCTCACTATTCACTCTTAATTTTATTTTATTTTGTCGTGCCTCACTCTCAAATTCACTTTTGCTTTAAACTTTTCTAAAATGATAAGGTAGACCATGACGGCCCAAAACACAAACCAAACTAAAACTCAGGAAATCCATTGATAAAACAAAGTATAAGCCACGACCCAAAAAGATTAAGTCACAAAAATGTCTGATTTAATTCTAAGATTTCACGTACAAATCATGGAGTTTTGTTACAACTCATACAAATCCTCTTCGATAGACAGATAGACGTCAGACCCCACATCTTCATAAAAGAAATTGTATAAGATTTATCAACTTTATTTTTCATCTTAATTTTCTTCTAAATCATGACCATTTTTTATGTGTGTAAATTTTTGACTAAATTTATATTTTGGTGTTTGGTTAGAAAACTTTAGTCTTTATAACATCAAATGCACGCACTCAAAGTCAGGATAGTTAAAACTGAAAATTGAGATATTAATTAAAATTAAGCTAACAAAATAAAAATATAAAATATAAAATTATAACATGATTTAATTTATAATATCATTTAATTTAAGTGATAGCAATGAAAATCATAACAACTTAGCGCACACATATTTAAAAAAAATTACATTATTCACATGAAAAATGTTATATATACAATACAAATACACATTTAAATAATAAGAATCAGCTTTTTCAGAGAATTTGTGAGGGAGAAAGATGGCTTCGTATGTAACATATTAGTCCCCGGAAACAGTTTCCTGAAACAGAGGGTTTCTATGAATTTATACAAAAGATAGAATGAAATGAAGAAATTACCGAAGTTATCTCCATTAATGGCGCAGTGAAGAATGGTGTCGCCGTCATTCCTTCTACAATTTGTATAGTTAATGGGATCAGCGGGTTCCATGCCCCTGCGGGAGATGAAATGAAGGAGCATGAAAGCATCTTTTCTGCCATGGAGAGCCGCCAGAAAAAGAGGCGTCTCGCCGTCGACGTTGCGGACGCTCACCAGCGAAGGATCGGCGTCAGCAATGCAGCGGATCATTGTCAGAGTCCCCATGGAAGCCGCAAAGTGCAGGGCCGTGTTCTTCCTCTCGTTCCGAATGCTCAGAGCCTCTGACAGAGTCCCCATTGCCCTCAGCGCTTCCAGTAGCCGCTCCACCACCTCCTCCTGCCCGTCGGTGACCGCCACGTGTAACGCCGTCTCCCCTGACTTGGTTATTATGGTCGTGTGGGCCCCCTTGTCCTTGTTGTACTCGTTCACCACTTCCTCCCACGTGCCTTTCATGCACAGTTTGAACAGCCGTTTTTGACTCGTACCAATGTTTTCCATCTCCTTTCTCTCTGCTTTTGAATATTGTTGCCAAATATGTGTGTATGAGGAAGGACGCTCTTTATGCTGATCTTAAGTAGCTGATGTTAATTCAGATAAATGTTGTCCTGTTTTGTATTATAAGTATATCTCTGTGTACGGACATTCTTCTAGCTGTCACCTTTTTTCCTTTTCTTTCTTTCTTTTGGCTTCTATATTACGATATCCGGCCGAGAAGTGAAGAGGAAGATGGCTGTGGATGTTGTTCTCATTTCAGAAAATTATTGATTAAAAATATAATAAGCATACAGTAAAGGTATGGATTTGGTGCTCTTGGGATTGGGAGCTTTTGGAGAGTATCGGTGCTGAGTTTCCTCTCCAAGCAAAGTCATAGATTGCATCTTATGAACGTGTTGTACGACTATTGTAGAGAATGACTTGACACATATAACTTCTTCTTTACTTCCAAAATAATAAAAGGTTGTGGTACTCCGAAGGCGGCACATCATAATTTCTCTGATGTGAACCTATTGTCAGTCTTAATGAAATTAATTGTTGCTTGGGAGTTCTACTGAGATTTGATCAACAAAGCTGATGCCTATACTGGATGCTTAGTTAACCTGAAAATTAATGGTGTGTAAAAGATGACTGCATGCAAATTATTTTCTGTGATGGCTTCGCATAAACAATAACACGAGGAGTTTGAACAAGTTTAGGACTACATCATCATCATCTTGGGAAATGCTACACGTACAACGTTTGGGCATATTTTTCACAAAAGAATGGTTCCACCCTACTCTAATTCCCTGAGGCTAATTTGTGGCTCTCTGAAAGGTGCATTATTCATTTTGATATATAATGTTTCCAACTTATCAATGGAAGCAAACCATTTCCTGGCTAATTGAAATAGTGTCATGGTATGCGAGTCCAAGTGACCATTGCCTATTTCACAAATGTGAAGTTTGAGTTGATGCTAACTAATTGAAGTTTACAGCTAGGCCTAGGCCTTAGAATCAAGTGCACTCTTTGTATTAGCTATTATTTTTGTTCTTATTAGTATGGTGCTGCTGATATTATGAGTAACTAATTGCTCTTGCACGCTATGTTTTGCAAAGTTCTGAAGCTTTGAAATTTGAATCAGCGTGCTGTGGCCGTGGCCGTAGATCCAATAGGAAGTGTTAAATGCAAACTTGTGATTGATGCTTTTCGATTGATCAATCCACAGACTATGATGCTTGGCCAGGAACCAAGGCAAACAACATCCAATCTGGGGCGTCTGAACAAACCATCCTTTCAAGTGGGTTACTCAAAGGTCAAAGCCTTTATCATTTAAAAATTACTAATTGTACATTCCAAAAGTTGACATCCTTTACATCACATAGAGAAACAAATATTGTCACCGAGCATTTATGTGTGTACATACATGTGTATTTACTATTGCTCATTTATGTGTTTGATAATATTTATTTATTTGGTTTGTAATGTTTATTTTCATGTATGGTGTATACAGGGTGTCATCCTCCAGTTGTTTCATCCGCGCCACCGCCGCCGCCGTCGTTGACTGTTGGCTGTTAGGACAGTTGGCTATTTTAGAGGAGAGGGTGAAAAAGTTTGAATCGGAGTATGATGTCTGCCTGAAGTTGTCGAAGGAGGTCGTGGACGCGGCATTTTGAGTCAATGATGGGTCAGGTTAAGCGTCTTGTTCTAGAGTTTGATTTGGGTGTGGTTTCTCTTGACAAATATTACGACCCCGAGACTAACAACATTAAGGGACTAGAGTTAAGTGTCAGCTTGGGGGAGTAATAATGACAAAGACTAAGATGGTGGGTGGTTAGGTGTCAACTTGGGCAGTAATAATGGTAAAGCCCAAGATGGTGGCTGGTTAGGTGTTAGTTTGGGGGGTAATAATGACTTTTATGTAATAACTAATACTTTTATGTGGGTTTAAGGTTTAGGGTTTAGGTTTTAATGATATAATCTTGTTTATTATCATCATTTCACTTTACATTAACTCCTCCTTATATATTACTATTAGTTACCCACTTCTTATTGACTCTGTCACTCACTGTCTTAATTTAATATTTTGTCACTGTCTTAATTTGAGTTTATGGAATTAAAGAAGACAATAAAACATAACAATGACAAAATATTTAAAGATAGTGAATGACAGAGTCAAAAAGAAGCTGGTAACTAGTAGTGGTATACGAGGAGGAAGTAATGTAGAGTAAGGGTTATCGTTGAAAAAATTTGTTGGTAAACATAAAATCTAACCTTACTTGCACGAGATGTTATTTGTCTCGCGCAAGACATTTTACCGTCAGATTTGTCTGACGGTAATGAATTACCTTAAACCCTAAAATGTAAAGACGCAGTTTTGTTGAGGCAATTAACCTCAGATATTTCTGATGGTAAATGTTTAAAATGATGAATGGGTGCGCTTATTATCAACATGTGTAACGTTCGAGTATTATCGTTGGAATTTTCTGACGGTAACTGTCTGAATTTATGAAAAGGTGCGCGTACATCCCACGCGCGTATCGTTTGAGTTGTTGCCATCAGAAAAAGCTGACGGTAAATGGTGCAGACAACGAAAGGACACATGTTTTCCCTTGGCGGCAATAATCGTCTCATTATCGTCGGATGAAAAAATCTGACTGTAATGTTCCTATAGATATTGTTCCTCCACGAGTCTGCTGTCACTTTTAACTTTTCTTCCTCACTTCCTCCTCCGCTTTCCCGCTCTCCTCTTCCACAGCCACCACTGCCGTCAGACCCCAGGAGACCACAGCCACCGTCGATTGCCGCCGCCATGTCCGCCATCACCACTGTCGTTCATCGTCGCCATCTCTGTCCTCACTGCTATTACTGTCGCCACTAACGTTAGTTTTACTTTTTGTGCTTTGTATTGTTTATATATTTTGTTTTTTTTTTATATATTTAGTTTTAATGTGTTTTTTTATATATTTAGTTTTTTTTGTATTGTTACTTTTAATTTGTATTTTTTATATATTTAGTTTAGATGTATCCATATGCTATTCTTTGAATTAAGAATCAAAAGAAATATACATAAAAATATACGTAGTTGACTTGTTCATGTGTTATTTAATGTCTACTAGGGTTAAGCATTAGGAGAAAGAATATTAGGCAAATGTTGCCTGCGGTAATTTAATGTTTTGGTTTTTTTTTTAATACAATGTATATTAATCTGTGTTTGTAACATAATGCCCCTATTTACAAATCTTATTATCGAAATATCATTGCTTTATATATGTTGATTTACGGCTTTGTTAATATAGTTTTATAAATATATATAGTTAGTTAGTTGATATATATATATATATAGAGAGTTTATATATATAGATAGTTCATATACTAAGTTTTAAATATATTTAGTTTATATATATATATATAGTTTATATACTAAGTTTTATATATTTAGTTTATACTAGGATATAGTTAGTTTTATATATTTATTTGTTAATTTGAGTTGTTACTCTAATATGTGTTGTTATTTTTTTTAATATGGATAAGGGAAAGGCAAAACTGTTAGATTACTATTCTGCGTCTAGGCAGGGTAGTAGGGGGAGGGGCCGAGCTGGCCGCTCAGCCACGAGGCTCCTAGCCGCACCGTTACGAGACGATAAAAATATTCTACAACAGAGTCGTCTCTAAGTGGTAGGAGTACACTAAGGATTAGAAGGAACGCATTTCAATCTATGGAAGGTATTTTTAGTTGTTCAATTATTTAAGTTATTAATTACTAATTAATCTTTTCATATTTGTTTTTTTTTTAGGATCATTTCAAGTATGATCCTTCCAAAGAGGCCAGCATGAAGAAGGCGTTCAATTATCAAGCCGGCCATCATCTTCAGCAGTTGCTGGGGGACATCCGCTCGGGGAAGGACAAAGACCCGAGCTGGTTGACTGCTAAGCAACTTGCTCAGCTTTATGCCATTTGGGCCTAAGACGAGTTTAAATCTCGGTCTAAGAACTCAAAGTGTGTCCACACCCAAGGTCGGGGGGCAATGTTCACACCGGCGGCTCTACGAGCTCACCGTCGACACGGCTCAGGATGGTACGTAATTGCACACATTAATTTTCTACCAAAATAAATACTTTACATTTGAAACTAATATTTAAACAACTGAGTATGCAGTGCCAACAGATGGGTCGGGAGCCGTCGGAAGTCGAGTTGTTCCACAAGACGCATACCACCTAGGCGAATAACTCTTGGTGGGTCAACGATCGCTCACAACAAACTGTGGTGAGTATTCTGACGTATTAACAATTGTTAATTATTTTATTACATATGTTAATTTTAATTTCCTATAATAATAATTGTTAATTATTTTCGTAGGTTGCATTTGAGGAGGCAATTCATGCTGCGCAGACTTAGCAAGCTGAGAGTGCGCCCCCGGATACCGAGCCAAACCCCATTGATGAGAACGTGGTCTAGCTCGAGGTGGTTGGCAGTATGAACCGCAACTGTGTATATGGCCGGGGGACACAACTCTCGGTTACTACGAGGGGCCTCGATTAGCGGCTTCGTCTACCAGTGGGACACCAGCACAAGACCAAGAAGATCTCCATGAGCACGTGTTGAAGTTGAACCAGGAGTTGTACATGCAGATGGTCAGGAATGAGTAGGTGCTTTAGGAGCTTCATACTGTGAAGGCAGAGAAGAAACGGGCGTTGGCGAAGAAGAAACGAGACAAGAAGAAGCTGAACCAGAAGTTGAGGATGATGTGGGCATGCTTTGGTGGATCTGCCCTAGGATCCAACAGTTTGGCCAGCCCTCAGATGCCTCCTGAGATGCTATTGTCTGATACGTCGTTCGACGAAGATAACGTAGACAATGTCGACTATGATGATGCCCCCCCCGATGACGATGATGCTGCAAACTTAGGAGATTAGGATTTTTTTATTATTTTTTTTTAAATACATTGTGTAATTTTTAAGTATATATATTTTGACTTTGAACTTGTGTTTTTTTTTTTGTTTAATATGTGAATTTATAAAAAAATAAAATTAAGGACAATTAAGAAAAGAAAAGTTAGAGACCAAAACGCGGTTTTTCTCTTCCTAATTTTATATAAATGTATATATAGTAATGTGTAATGAAAATCAAAGACCAAATTCCTTTGAGATAGCTATAGTAGTATATGATTACATGTAACCGACATTTATGAATACATTATAAAAACATGTAGGTACACGCCTCTAAAATATGTAACCACATTATTTCTAAATGAATTAATTAGCTAACACATGGGACAAGAGCTTAGAAATCCAACAGTCAAGGCTTTTAAACACATCCCAACTAAAATTAATTTTTCTTTAATAATACTCTAAAATTTCTAGAGTTTAGGTTAAAATTATAAAAATATTTTATTTATATAACTAAAAGTAATTTAATTATTTTACATATCTAGTACCTACGGATATGAGAAAGTAACCCCTTCCCCCATCCCACTTGACAAATGGGTATTAAAAATATTCATCCACAATACTCTTAGGAAAAAAAAAAACTTCTCATATTTGCTTCATCATAGATATTACCTGCGGATATCCGTAAATGTAGGTAAAATTGTCAAGCCTACTTAAGAATATTTTTAGTTAGCCTAATATCACGTATGATAATATTATAAACTGAATTTTTTATATACGAAGTTTAAAAATTTATATGTTTATTCAATTATGCATGTATTATAATACTTATTTTAATAGTTAAACATATATATAATCAGTTAATGGTACAAAATTCTTAACATTAATAATAATAATATCAAAATTAAACTTATATATTATTAAAAAAAACTATATACATGCACCAAAAAAGAAATAACTTTATATGTTCGTCAAAACAAGAGAATAGATTCGTTTTGCGTACCAACTACGGCTGTATCTTTCACCGACGTCGTAAGGTGCACGCAGGTCTGGTAATTTTCTGGGTAGTTGTTCTTTTCTTTGTAGTGAAATGTTGCTTTAGGATGTTGTTGAAAATTGAGATCTAGTCTGAGATCCCCAACATATATACCTTCCAAAGAATAATGAAGATATAAGACAAGGAAAGAAAGAGTGATGCAGTTTAAAATAATAATAATAATAATAATAATAATAATAATAATAATAATAAAGTTTTCAATTTAATAGATAGGACATCAAATTTTGGTTCTTTCATTTATGAAATATTAAAAGGTTATAGTCGAGCTACTTTATGTGCTATTTAATATAAACTTCAGGTAAGTTTCAATACTTTAAATAAAGAGGGTTTCTTACTTGAACAGTGCTTGAGTAATTAGTATCATGACAATGACATTAGCAATATCTTAAACAAAGACTCTTTCTCAATATATATTTTAAGATTCTTTTTCAAAAGTTAATATAGGTAGGGATTGTAAAATGAGCCCATCCCTCCATTTTTGTACAACGACCTCAAATTTTATTCTCATTTTGACTTGGTTAACTCATGGGTTAAAGTGGGGCAAGTTGATTCATGGGCTAATATTATATTAAAAAATAACAAATGAAAACATAAAATGGATAAAACAATATTAAAAAATTGTGTTAATTTATTTTATATTTGTGAATATAGTTTATTTTTTAGACATGAAGTTATTTTATGTCATTATATATGTTTTTTTATTTTAATTTTTTGAGTTACATTATTAAATTTTAAATTTTTATTCAAACTCGCAGAATGAACATAAATTTTTGACCTACATAGAAAATTGGCTCACCCTACCAGGCTACCACATTTACAGGCGGGTCAGCCTGCCTACCCCTCTTGCTATCCCTGAATAGAGGTATCTGTTACTATCTAGCTCAATGTGGAGAGCAAGAATGAGTCTATTACCTGAGTGTGATTAACTTGCATTCTCTCGTGTTTAAAGGGGAATATTTATAATGAATGTGTTATCAATTAGTTACAAGCATCAGGGCATAAATCAAGAGATCTTGATTGGGGGGCTTGATGACAATGACAATGACAAGGGGAGTTATGGCTAATTGTTGGATCAAGGGTGTGATGGTAATTTTGTTTTGGGATTGGTAGACCGTACATATCATAGGCCTTTCAATCTCAAGTTCTAAAAGAGGGATGTGATTAAGTGTACTAAATCAGGGGACCAAGGGTTGAATTGGTAGGTCAGCAGGTGCCTGATGTAATCAGGATGGGGTGAACGCCGACCATCTCCACGGAGCAATTTGCTCCTATTATCTAAATCTTTGATATATATTTGAATGGCTCATGCAATTGTAATATTTTTTTGGATTAGGTAAGTTTTTTTATTCCTTTAATTTGGGAAAGTTTGGTTTTGGTCCCTCCATGGAGATTTTAGTCCCCGTAAAATTTAGTAGTTTGATTTTGGTCCCTGTTAATGTTTGGGACCTGACGGTGATGACGTATCTGTTAGCTCCGCGGACGTGGCGTGTGGCACGCCCCGGTTCACCCTCCAATGGCCCATAACTCGGTTCAACCCCGTGACCCGACCCGATTTTTTTATTAAAAAAAAAATCCTACATCAAATCCCTAAATTCCCAAATCCCTCTTCTGTGCCCCGTCCTCCTCTCCACCCAACAGACCTCTCCCGCTCTCCGTCTCCATAGCGTGCCCCGTCGGCGTCGCTGACAGACCGCCGGTGCCGTCACCAACAGCCCTCTCCCGTCCTCGTCGCCATCCCGTGCCCGTCGCCATCTCTCGTCGTGGATGAAGGACATGGTGTGGATCATCTCGACGACGCAGGCGTAGGGGAGGGCGGTTTGTTCGGATCCGGCGACGAGCTCGCAGGCGGCAATGCAGAGGAGGGGGCAGACCCTCTTGCCGCCGGCGAGAAGGGAGCAGCGCATGGCCTCGTGGATCATCTAGGGGTCCTTGATGGAGATGGTTGCATCGAGGGCTCTGCTGACGGTTTCGACTTTGCGGAGCATGTAGGCGTTGAAGTCGAAGGTGGTGGTTGCGGGTTCTTTGTTGTGCTTGTGAGTGAGGGTGGCGGTGTCATGCTTGATGAGCACTGTGGAGAGTGCGAAGGAAGATAGGGGTTTTGGGGTTACGGGAAGGAGGATGGTGAGGGGAGTTGGGTGGCTGAAGAGAGGAGAGCATGAACCCGCAAGTGCAAGAGACCTCATTTTGCTTGCCTTCCTCTCCTCCCACTCACCCGCAAGTGCAAGAGACCTCTTCTGTCAGCGACGGCGATGGGGCAGGCGACAGAGACGGAGAGCGGGAGAGGTCTGTTGGATGGAGAGGAGGAGGGAGCATAGCAGAGGAATTTGGGGATTTAGGGATTTGATTTAGGATTTTTTTTT